>JAJMZS010000371.1:0-53939 GCA_023807205.1 Isotricha prostoma | reverse complement strand
TTTTGAAGGAAAAAATATTGTATTTCAACATAATAAAATTTTCTTTTTTAAATAATATTGATAGATTATCTCTAAGAATATCAATGATAATATTTATAAAAAATTTATTTTGTTCTCTTTATTTAATTATATTTCCTTTATTAAAAGAATAAAAATTTTCAAGTAAATATATTAAAAAAATAAAATCCTTTTCTTCTTTCAATATTTTAGTTTCTATTAATTTTTCATTTCCATTTTCTTCATATTCTATTATTTCTATTATTTTTTCATTTGTTCTTTGTTTTAATGATTAAGCATTACATTAATTTGTTCAATTTTTAGATAATTTAAATTCTTTAAAATTTAATTATTTTTAAACAATAAAATTTAAATTTCAAAAAAATGTCATCTAATTTAAATGAAAATAATAATCCAAATGTAAGTCTAAATAACGAAAATGAAATAAATGAAAATTTAGATGAATTAAACCCATTAATAACAGGAAGATCTCAAAAAAATTTAAATACATCGGCAGATTGGCTTTTATATTTTAAAAAGGCAAAAATAGATTTAGAAGTAATTAATCAAGCATTATTAAACAATGTTGAAAGCATTGATAAAGAAAATATAAAATTAAAAAGTGTTATTAAAGAATTAATTTTAGATTTACAACAGAAAGAATATTCATTAGGTCAAAGTCATAAAATAATAAATAAATTAAAAGATCAATATACTAATTTAATTAAAGAATATTCAATTCTTGATAATCAAAATAAAAAATTAGATGAAACAATTCAAGAAATAAATAAAAAAAATGAATTATTGATTAAATATAATAATAATTATGAAAAAATTGTTAAACAAAATGATTCATTAAAAAATGAATTAGAGAAAATTAAAAAAGAAAAAATAAATTTAAAATCTAATTTAAATAATAAAACAAGTGAATTTAATAAGAAAGAAAAAGAATATAATGAATCAAATATTTTATTAAATGATATTAAATCAAAAAGTGAAAATTTTATAATAATGATAAAAGAAAGAGAAAAAATAATAAATGAATATAATAATAAAATTATTGAATTAACAAATGAAATTGAAAGAAAAGATGAACAATTAAAATTAATGGTTAATTTTTCTAAAAATTTAAATAATGAAAATAAAACAAATGTTAAAGAATTAACAAAGCAAGCAGTTCAGACAATTAAATTATTTTATTCAAATATAAATAAAAATAATGATATGTTTGAAGATGAAAATTCAAATAAAATATTAATTTCTGATAAAGAAGATTTTAATTTTAAAAATTTTGAAAATGATACAATTACAAATAAGGAAAAATGTTCATTTAAATTACAAGATGCAATAAAATCTCATTTATTTATTCCTAATAATAATAAATATATAACTAAAGAATTTTTAATTAATATGAATTTTAATACCGAATTAATTAAAATTGAATTATATTCAAGTTTAATTAGAGAATTTCAAATTGTTTATTTTTTAAATGAAATTTTTAGAAAAATAAAATTAGATAATAATGATGAACAATCTTTTAATAATATTACTTTAAAAATTGTAAATTTAAAAAATTCTTTTGAAATAAATGAAAAAGAAAAAGAGAAATTAATTATGGAAAATATAAAATTAAATGAAAGAATTAAAGAACTTGATTTATATATTATTAAAATGAAAAATGATTTTACTGATAAAGTAAAAAAAATGAAGGATAAAATTGAAAGTATAATAAACGCTTTTGGTGTAAGAATTGAAATGTGTAATGATAAATATAAACAATTAAAAAATAAATATTTAAATGAAGTGTCAATATTTAAATCACAAATTAATAATGATAACATAGAAATAAATAAGTTAAAAGCAATGTTAAATAATAATGATAATATAAATAATGAAATTCCTTTTCAAGATATATATTCAAATAACAATAATAATATTTCTTTTAATCCAAAAATAATTGATGATCAAAATAATATTCCAATTAATAATTTTAATAATGATTCTAATTATAGGTTTAATTCTATTACTAAACCAATTTCTTTTAAATTATCTCCTTCTCAAAGTTTAAAAGATATTAAATATAAAAATAATTTTGATAATGAACAATTTGATAATAATAATACTCAATTTAATAATAATAATGTTCCTTTTTTGAATTTTAATAATTCATCAATTCCACAAAATGAAACAATTAGAAATAATAATAATGAAAGTTTTAATGAAAAAAATTATAAAATTAAAAAATTAGAAAATGAAAAGTTAAAAGATGAAATATCTAGATTAAAAGAAGAAATAATAAATTTATTAAATGAAATGAATAAATTAAGGGAAAATAGAAATTCAAATATTAATATTAATAATAGAGAAAATGATATCCAAAAACCATGTAATAATTGTATATATTTTGAAAATAAAATAAATGATTTTATAAATGAAATTTCATTGAATCAATTTAAAGATGTAAAAAAATTTTATTTAAATTTTGAAAAAGAATTAAAAAAATTTCAAATTAAATTATCAAATTTAATTACTCAAATATCATATATGAAACAACAAATTCCTTCAGAAAAAATAAACAAAAAAAATAATTTTTTAGAATTAATAAATGATATTCAAAAATTATTAAATATCCTTTCAAATATATTTAATAAAAATATAAATGATAATTCTTCAAAAATTCCACTTTTACAAAAAATATTTAATTTTATGAATAAATTAATTTATCAACAAATTAAAACTGAATCAATAGAAAGTGATTCAAGTACAAATAGTGATTTTTCAGAAAATAAAAAGAACAGTGTTAATAATAAATTAATAAAAAAAGAAAATATTTTTGAAAAAATTAATATTATCATTTTTTCAACTTCTGAATTAAGAAAATTTCATTTTATTTATGACAATAAATCACTTGAAGAAATTATTCAAATATATATTGAAAAGTGTGAAAATATTAAAAAACTTTTAAATAATATTAAATTAAATTTTGATACTGAATTAACTGAAAATGAAGAAAACTATGTATATAATAAAAATAATGATTCAAATATTTTACTTAATTCATCTTATAAAATTGTAAATGAAGAAATAATTAAATTAAAAAAAAAAGAATATGAACATGAAAGTTTAGTTGAATTAATAAAAAATTATTTAGTTGCAGCAGAAATGATATTTAAAATTGGGAAAAATAATGAAATTATTTATCAATTTTTAGATAAATTATATCAAATTTTTGAACAAACTTCTAATTTTAAAATAGATGATTTTGAAGATATTGCAATTTTTGATAGAAAATTTTGTATTCAATTATTAAATATACACAAATCACAATTAGACTTTTTATTTCCATAATTTTTTAATTAATTATAATGTAATACAAAAATTATAATATATATATGAAACAATAAATATTTTTTTGAATAATTTTTAATTATATTAAACTAATAAAGTTCAAAATATATATTAACATAATTTTATAAATTTACAAATATAATTTTCTTTGATTTAACTAAGGAAGTTCTAAAATATGAAAATTAATATCATTTAATTTAAATTTCATATTACCTTTTATTTTTAAAGAATCATCTTCTTTTAAAATTAAAATAGAGCCATTAGTACTTTTTAAATCCTTATAATAAAATTTACTATATTCTTCAGAAAATTCAATAACTGCATGTTTCTTAGAAATAAATGAATAATTTAAATTAATAGAACTATTAATTCTCCCAATAGAAATAGGAGAATCTTTTTCTTCAAAATTATATATTTTTTCTTCTTCTTCATTATCTTCAGTTTCTATTTTAATATCCAAAATTTTTTTTCTACTTGAATTATCTTTTTGTACAATAGTCATTAAAATTTTACCTAAAATAATTAAATTTTCTTTTTCATTTTGAAAATAAAATGAATTAGTAATATCATAATTTAAGTAATAATTAGCATTCATCATATAAATTTGATAATCATTTGTAATTTTACTAAAAGAAATACCAAAAATTCTTCCAGTATGACTTAAAATTTCTTGATTTTTATTATCATCATCAGGTAAATTTAAAACAAAATCATTATAAAAAGTTCCTGTATAATCTTTTGCATTTGATGTTCCAAAAAAAGTTTGGCCATCAATTCTTTTTCTTAAACTATTAACTAAACCATTTTGAGTTATTATTAATTCTTTATTAAAAAATAAATTTCCTGTTAATAATAATTTACCTGATGATATTGAATTATTTGCTGTTGAAAAATCTAAATTGCCAAATGAAATTTGAGTAAAGTTTATATTATTTTGGTTTTCATTTAATATTATATTATTTTGATTTGTGTTATTTATTATTGGATTTGAATTATTTTGTGAATTTACTATTTCTCTTTTTTTTGTTGATGATATTATTGAATCGTTCATTTCTTTTTTTGAATTTTCACTTTTTTCATTATTTATAATAAAATCATTTTTTATTTCATTTGATCTACAACAATTTAAAAATGACATTATTATCTAAAAAAAAATATAAAAAAATATTTTAATTTAAATATTCTAAAAAGATAATTAAAAAATAAAAAAATAAATATAATAAAAATAAATAAATAAAAATATATATCATAAAAAATTAAAAAAAAAAAAATTAAAAAAAAAATTAAATCAAATAAAAGATTTATGAATGACTCAACTAAAACAGAAAACTTAACAAATTCAAACATAAATTTAAACAGAATTCCAAATAATTTAGAAAATAATTATCCAATAGCAAAAAAAAAAGAAGAAAAATATGAAAAACCACATGGTAGTATATCACCAAAAATAGCATCTTTTAATATAGCAAATTCAATTTTAGGAGCCGGAATTTTATCTTTACCAATATCAATAAGATATTTAGGAATAATAATAGGTGTAATTGTTTTTGCTATAATTGCATATGGAACTTTATTAACAGTTAGTTTTTTAATTCAAAGTGAAGGAGCAACAAAAAAAAAATCATATGCAGAAATTACAAAAGCAGTATTAGGAAATAAGGGATATTTAATAATATTAATAATGATTATTTTAAATAATTTTGGTTTATGTTGTGCTTATTTTAGAATTTTTGGAGAGACTATGAAAAATATTTTATCTGCTTTTGTTTCAAAAGATAGTTATTTTGTTACTAATTATCATAATTATTTTTATATTTTGATTATTTTTATTGCAATGGGAATAGTTATTTTTAATGATACTTTAGAAGGAATGGAAAATGTATCTTTTATAGGAATATTTGGAATATTAATTTTTGTAATTACTTTAATAATAATTTATTTTTATAAAATATTTTTTGGATTAGATTTACCAAAATTTGAATTATCACTTTTTATTTGGAAAAATGATATATCTGAATTATTATCTTCTCTTCCACCTGTTATTTTATCTTTTTCATTTCAATTTAATGTTTTTGCAGTTTATTTTACTTTAAAAAAACCAGATCAAAAACAAATGATGATTACTTCTGCAATTGGTGTTATTTTTTGTTTTTTTATTTATTCAATAACTGGAGTTATTGGTTATTTAATGTATGGTGATCAATTAAATGATACTATTTTAAATATGATGTTTAATGATATGATTCTTTATAAAGATCAACATTCTTTTTTAAAATGGATTTTAATAATTTCAAATATTGGTTTTTTAATGTGTTCTACTACAGGAATTCCTTTAATGTTTTTTGCTTTAAAAAAAAATTGTTTTCTATTAATTTTACTCATTTATAAATTAACTGGAAGAACTGATAAAATAAAAATAAAAGAAATTAAACCAAAAGAAATGGAAAATAAAGAAAATAATAATAATATTAATAATTCTATTATTAATAATTCTATAGAAAAAACAATTGAAAATAATATTTCTTCAAATGAAAATAAAAATGAAATGCCTGAATTAAAATTTAGTACTCAAATTAAAAGTGATGAAGAAGATAATTTTATTGAAGAATTAGAAATGGAAAATTCTACTAAATGTATTATTATAATTATTTTATATGTTTTTATTGGAGTTATTACTGTTATTATTCCTGGTTTAAAAGTACTTTTTAGTTTAGTTGGTTGTACTGCAGCAAATAGTATTTCTTTTATTTTTCCTGGTTTAATTTTTTATATTTTAATTAAAAATGATCAAATACATGATTCTCCTATTTTACCTTTTGGTATGTTTGTTATTGGATGTTTTCTTTCTATCTTTTGTTTAATTTGTGAAATTTATATTTTGTTTTTTAAAAAATAAAGATTTTTTATAATTATATATATTTGATTAATTTATATTTAATTTTTTTTGTTTTATTTTTTTGAATATGAAAAAAAAGAGAAAATTATAAATAAAATAAATGGGAATATGTGATTCGAAAAACAATAAATATACAAAACCCCCAAATTCAAATTATTATCAATCTAATAAAAATTCTGAAAAATATTCATCATATAATAGCCCATTTAATTCATTTAGAAAAAATAATGGTAATAATAATGAAGAAAATATAAGAAATAATTTCCAAATTAATAATCAATTTTTTCAAAATAACAAAAATTCATATATTAATAATTTAATCAACCAACAACCAAATAATAATAATTTTTCCGAAATAAACTTTTCTAAAATACCAATAAAAGAAAAAGAAAATGAAGAAAATAAAAATAGAAATGATGCATTATATTCTCATAATGAATATCGTAAAAAACATAAATCAAATCCTTTAACATTAAATGATGAACTTTGTGAAATTGCACAAAATTATTCTGATAATTTAGCAAAAACAAAAATTTTTAAACAATCAGGTAATAAATTTCATGGAAAACCTTTAGGAGAAAATATTTTTAAGTGTTCTGAGAAGAAAGATATTGGTAAAATTGCTTCTGAAAGTTGGTACAATGAAAAAAGAAATTATGATTATAAAAAACCTGGATTTAAAATAGGAATTGGGAATTTTACTCAAATTATTTGGAAAAATACTAAAGAAGTAGGGTTTGGTTTTAGTTATGATGATGAAGGAATTAGTTATGTTGTTGCAAATTATTTTCCTGCTGGAAATATTGATTCTCCTGTATTTTTTAAGGAAAATGTTTCAGCTTGTGAAAGTGATAAAACCGAATCTGATAAAGATAATAATAATTCAAGTAATCAAATTAGTAATATTAATTCAATTTTTTTTGATAAAAATAATTCATCTGATGAAATAATAAATAATAATGAAGAAAATGATTATAATAATGAAAATAATGGAAATAATAATGGAAATAATGAAAGTAATAAAGAAAATAATGAAAACATTGGAAATAAAAAAAATAATGAAGATATTAAAAAAAATAAAGAAGATAATGGAAATAATGATAATAATATAGAAGATAATGGAAATAATTATAATAATAATGAAAATAATGGAAATAATGATAATAATAATGAAAATAAAGAAAATCAGGAAAATAATAATAATGAAAATAAAGAAAATCATGAAAATAATAATAATGAAAATAATGGAAATAATGGTAATAAAAATGAAAATAACAATAATTAATTCAAAAAAAAATATTATTATTTTAATAATCGTTAAATTATTTTATATTTTATTGCTTTTCTTAAAGTTCAAATTTAATATATAAATATTTTAATATTTTTAATAAATTACATCTTTTAATATAATTTTATATATACTATATTAGATATTAAAAAAATTAAATCTACATTAAAATTATTTCTTTATATTATTGACAATAATATTGAAAAAAGCAGATCTCATTTTTTTTTGTTTATCATTTTGATTAAAATAATTATAATAATTTTTATTTACATAAATTTCTCTATCATTAAATATTATACTTCCTGAATCTTCAACATTTCTATCCTTTTTTAATTTTTTTGTATTTCTTTTGGGAGAAATTATTTGAGAATCATTACTATCAATTGTTCCTCTCACTAAAATAAAATTACTTGGATTATAATTTTTATTTTGATCTGTATTATAAATTTGAATTGGGATATCATCTTCAATTATTTTTGTTTGAATAAATATTTTCTTTTTTTTAGGATTATTATTATTAATTTTATTTCTATTATTATTATTTGTGTTGTTATTATTATTAATATTATAATTTTGAATTGTGTCTTCTTTTGTTTCTTTTTTTTTGTTTATTATTGGAATTAATAAATTAGATTTTTTCTTTTTTGTTGGATTTTCATTTTGATTTTGATTGATTTTTTTTTCATTTTTTTTCAAAATTATTTTATTATTATTATCATTTAATTTTTCATCATTATTTAGTTTATTAAAATTATCATTCTCTTTTTCATTATTATGAATTAAATTATTCTTTTCTTTATTTGGTGAAAGGAAAATCATTTTATTATATTCATTAATTTGATTATTAACTTTATTAATAATAAATGGAATTTTCTTCTTAAATTCTTCCAAAATTTTTTTTCTTATATGACATACAATACATTCTCTTAATATAATTTTAAAAACTTTAACTATAATAATTTGTTTATTCCTATTATTATAATTTTTTTTCCTAAACAAATATAATTTAAAAGCTCTTTGAATCAAACAAACTTTATTAATATCATCAATATAATAAAATCTAAGTTTTTTAGTAAAATAATTCCATTTTTGTGTAATAAATTTCCTTTCTTTAATTTTTTTAATTTTTGAAGTAATATTTTTACTTTTTAAAAACTTTTTAGTTTCATAAACATCTTCAACTAAATTTTTATTATCTTCAAATTTAATATAATCAATTAAATTATTTTCCTTATTTTCTTTTTCATTTTTATTATTTAAACTTTCATTTATAATTTTCTTTATTTTATTTTTTTTTTCAGTAGTATTGAAAATTAATTGACTAGTAATTCCAGAATATTTAATGTCAAAAGCTTTAAATAAAAGTAAATCATCTTTAAAATTATTTACTTTTTCAAATATTTTTTTTAAAGCCTTTATATTATTTCCTATTTCATAATAAGGTCTTGGAAAAGTTTTTATTCCTATTCCATTTCCTTTTAATATTTTTATTAATTTAGTATTTTCTTTTTCTATTTCTTCTTTTAATATTGTTAATTTTATTGGATTTTCTTCTCTTAAAATATCTAAAAAATTTAAGGCTTGAATTTTTTTTTTAAATTGATTTATTAAAAAAGGATAATTTGATTTTTCTAATTGTTTATTTAATTTATTTATAAAATTTGATATTGTTGTTTTAAAATATTCAAATTTTTTTCTTGTTATATATCCATTATAATTACTTTGAATTTTTATTGTTTTTTGTCTTATATTTGATATTTGTTTCCTTTTATTTATTCCTTTTATTAATTTTTGAATTTGAATTGTTTTATTCTTTATATTTCTAAATTTTAATTTTGTTTTATATCCTTTATATATTTTTTGAATAGTTATTACTTTTAATTTTAAATTTTGAATTTTTTTTTTTATTTTATATCCTTTATATAATTTTTGAATTATTTTTACTTTTGTTTTTAAATTTTGGAATTTTAATTTTTCTTTATATCCTTTATATATTTTTTGAATTGTTATTACTTTTTTTTTTATATTGTTTATTTGTTTATTTATAATTTGACCTCTAAATATTTTTTGAATAATTATTGAATTATGAATTAATTTTTGGAATCTTTCTTTATATTTTTTTTGAATGTATATAACTTTTGATTTATAATATTGAAAATTTTTTCTTTTTAAACACCCTCTTATAAAATTTTGAATTTTAATTGATTTATATTTTAAAAGAATAAATTTTTTATTTTTAATAAATCCTCTAAAAATCTTTTCTATTAATATTACTTTTTTTCTTAAATTATTAATTCGTTTATAAACCATAAATCCTTTATAGATTTTATTAATTAATTTAACTTTATTTTTTAAATCATTAAATTTTTTTCTATTCTCTATTCCTTTATAAATTTTTTGAATATTAATTATTTTTCTTCTTAAATTACTAATCTTTTCTCTTTGTTTATATCCTCTATAAAATTTTTGTATTATTAAAGTTTTTTTTCTGAGTTTATTAATTCTGTTTCTTATAATAAAACAATGAATTATATTTTGAAGTTTAAGAAAACTTTTAAAATTAGTAATTTTATTTTTAATTATCATTATTCTAAAATATTTTTGAATTAAAATAACTTTTTTTCTAAGATTTATTAAGTTTTTTCTTTTAACTGAACTTCTATAATCTTTTTGAATCTTAATTGATATATTTCTAAATTTACTTATATTTCTTCTCTGAATATATGCTCTAAAATTTTTTTGAATGAAAATTGTATTTTTTCTTAAATTTTTTATTTTTTGTTTTTTTAATATTGTTTTAATAAATCTTTGAATTACATTACTTTTTATGATTAAGTTTACCATTTTATTTCTTTTATTATATTCTCTATATTTAGTTTGAATTTTAATTGATTTTTGTCTTAAGGTTTTTATTTTATTATATATTTCATAAAATCGAAAATTTTTTTGAATAAATATTGTTTTATTCCTTAAATTATTTACTTTTTTTCTTTCAATATAACCCTTATATCTTTTTTGAATTAATAATGAAGCATTTTTTAATTGAATTATTTTTTTTAATTGAAAATATCTCCTAAATAATGATTGAATTATAATTGTTTTGGTTTTCAATTTATTAAATATTTTTCTTTTATAATAACATTTATAATTTTTCTGAATAAAAATTATATTATTTCTCATATCATTAATTGTTTTCCTTTGTAAATAACCTTTTAATATTTTTTGAATATATAAACTTTGTTTTTTTAAATTTTTAATTTTCTTCTTCATATAATATAGTCTAAAATTTTTCTGAATAAAAATAATTTTTTTTCTCAAATCATTAATATTTTTTCTTTTAAAATAACCTCTTAACATTTTTTGAATATATATACTTTTATTTCTTAAATTTTTAATTTTTTTTTTCAAAAAATAATATCTAAGGTTTTTTTGAATAAAAATACTCTTTTTTCTCATATCATTAATTTTCTTTTTTAAATACAATTTTCTAAAATTTTTTTGAATAATCAAACTTTTCATTCTCAAATCTTTTATTTTCATAATCATTAAAATCATTCTAAAAATCTTTTGTATTAAAATACTTTTCTTTCTCAAAATATCTATTTTTTTCATCCAAATAAATCTTCTAAAGTACTTTTGTATAAAAATAATTTTTTTTCTCATATCTTTAATTTTTCTTTTCATAAATTCTGCTCTAAAAACTTTTTGAATAAACAAAGTACATTTTCTCAAATTTAATAAATATTTCCTCATAAAATATCTTCTAAAAACACTTTGAATTAAAATTAAACCTTTCAAATCACTAATTTTTCTTCTAACAAGAAACCCTTTAAATAATTTTTGGATATTAACAACATTTTTAAAAAAATTAATTTTATTTCTTACAGAATAACCTCTATAATAACTTTGAATTTGAATTGTTTTTTTTAAATAAACATTTTTAAACCAATTTCTCCAAAATCTTTGTATAGGAATAACTTTTTTTTCAAATTTTTTTCTTGTTTTTGGTTCATTATTAATTTTATTATTAAAAATAACTCTTCTAAACATTGAAGAAAGTCTTCTTATTTTTTCATTTTTTTCTCTATTTATATTTGTATTAAATGAATTTACTAAATTATTATTATCATTTTTATTTTTATTAATAGTTGAAAATTCTCCTCTTACTAAATCTTCTTTAAATCTATCAATAAAATCTTTTTGTTCTTCTTCTGAATTATTTGTTATTGTTTCTTTTATTGGATTTGGGATTATTATTCTATTTATTATATCAGTATTTTTTCTTTTTGTTTTATTTTCATTATTTTTATTAATATTATCATTTTCTGATCCTATTACATTTTTTAATTTTTCTATTTTATTTTTCATTGAAAAAATTTCCATTTCTTTTTCTTTTTCTCTTTCAGTTTCTTTATCTTTTAATATATTTTTGAAATTATATGGTAAAGTTAATTGTATTGATTTTCTAGCCAAAAAATATTTAGGATTATTAATATTATTATCATTTGAAGATTGATTTAATTTTACTGGAAAATTATTATTTTGAAAAAGTTTGGTTTTTGAATTACTTTGTTGAAAATTATTTGAATTATTTTTTGAATTACTGTTATTAGAATATTTTGAGTTATCAGTTAAAATAAAATTTGAATGTTTAAAACTTTCAAAAATTGATCTATTTGATGATTTACTACTTTCATTTGTATTTAAGCTTATTTCTCTTTTTGATGAAATTAAATTATTTTGAGGGTTACTTATATTAAAATCAGATAATGTGCTTCTATGTCTATAACTATTTTTAGCGTTTAATGAATTTTTTAATCTATCATATCCTCTTCTATTATTTCCTTTAGTATTTTTGTAATAATTTGTTAAATTATTTATCTTATTTATCTCATTAAACATTAATTTATTCTTTTATTTTTATTCAAGAATTAAAAATTCTTTAATGTTTAATATAAACTTAAAAAAAAACATATAAAAATAAAATATAAAAAATTAAAAAAAAAAATAATTAAAAAACTATATACTTAAAAAAAAAGTAAAAAACCATAAAAACAAAAATAAAAACAACAAAATAAAAACAATAAAAAAAAAACAAAAAAAAAAATTAAAAAGCCAAAAACCAAAAAATCAAAATCCATATTTTCCACTTTAAAAACATTCCATTACAAATAACAGTTAAACTAGAATTATACGGTTGATTATTATTTTGCATAACTTCCTTAGTATAAGCTATAATTCCAATATCAGAATTTCCAAGCCAAACACAATTAGTTTCATTAGAAGTAGAATTAGCATAATAAGAATAATAACAACAAGAATTTTTTTTATTACTATAAACACCACAATCCTTATAATTTTTAGGATTAACTACATCACCACATGTAGCACCTCTTTTACTACCACAATCCAATCTATAAGTAAAACCATTTATTTTTACAGAACGTCCTAATTTATAATATGTTGCTCTATTAAAAGGATAACACATTGAATGATATTGACCATTGAATGCTCCTCTAAGAAAACAACATATTTGTTGAGAGTTTGTATAATGTGTACATGTACTTTCATCTTTTGGAATGTAGGAACCACAATAACTTGATAATGTGTATGTTATTGTTAAGTATAAAATTATTAGGGATTTATACATTTTTTATTTTTTAAAATTGATTTTTATTTTTATTTTTTGGGTTATTAAAAAAAATTTATTCTTATCTTTGTTTTTTATTACATATACTCAATTATAAATTTTTAAAAATTAAATAATTTTTTTTTATTTATCTTTAACATACCAAATAAATCATATTATAATTTCTTATAAAATATTTAATAAAATGAGTTTAAATTACTTTTCCCAGTAACTAACTTTAATATAATTACCGTATTAGGTAATATAGAATGAAAATCAATAATAGTATTTCCATTTTGTAAACTAACATTAGAAATAGAAGATAAAAATTTAGAATCTTTAGAATAATAAACATCACCTTGAACACCATTTAAAAATTTTTCATTTAAAAAATTATTAATTTCAAAATCTTCAACATTCATATAACAACCACAAACAAATTCAGAAATTTCACCAGGTAAAATAATTTTACTATTAATTGAACTTTCATCATTTTTTTCATAACCAGGTCTACAAATTATAGCATAACCTTCATAAATTTTATTCTCAAAAATATTTAAATTATTATTATTATTATTAAAATAAACATTAGGTTTAATTGATTTTGGAATATTATTATTATAATCATTTAAAGATAATTGTCCCATACTATAAAAAATATCAAAATTTCTATTATAATCTTTTTCACCCATATCATAAGATAATAAACTTGAAGTTGAATCAATACTTTTTTTTATTTTTTTACCATCAATTATCATTCTTATTATACAAATAATATCTTTATCAGAACGAATAAAAACTTGAGTTTTCATATTTTTTAAATAATTTCTTATTGAATTAATATCACGTCTTAATAATTTTAAATCATTTGATAATATTTTCATATCTGGACATAAATCTAAAACATTTAATATTTGTTTATTTGAATCATATTCCATTGGTTGACTTGTATCATGAGTCCATGTTTTATCATCTAATAAATATCTATAATGATATTTTCCAGATGGTAATTTTATTCTTACTGTAAATAAATTATCATTTATTTTCTTTAATGGAATATCTGGTTTCCATCCATGAGATGATAATGCTAATTTTACTTTTTTAATATTTTGATAATTTAAATTTTTAGGATGAAATTCAAAGAAAATTTCTTTTATTTCTTTTTCATTAAATTTCCTTTTTTTTATATCTTCTAATAATTTTTCAAAATTATTATCATAAATATAATTTCTATTTTCTTTAATTGAACTTGGTTGAAATGGAAATAATTGATCAAATCCTCTTGAACTTCCTATTGCACAATCTAATATACTAATACATGCCATCATTGATAAATTTAATGATAAATTATTATAATGATGATAATAACTCATATTATCAATGGATAAATCAAAAAGTAATGTTAATGGCTTTTCTGATATTAAATTTTTTGAATTATTCTTATTTGGATTTATATCACTTTTATATTTTTCTAAATTTTTTTTACCAAATGTTGAAATATTTATTAAAATTTCTTTTGGATTTGTACACCAAATCATTTCTTTACTAAATAAATTTATTCCACATTCTATTGTAAAATTTGCTTCAATTTCACTATTTATTTCTGGTAATTGAGTCATTATTATCAAATTTTCATTTTGTTTTCTTGCTTCATTTATTAAATATTTAATAATAAATTTTGGTATTGATATTATATTATCTATAAATAAACCATTAAATATTTCACTCATATCATTTAAATACTTTGTCATATGTTCTATTAAGAATTTTGGACATGATTCAAAATTTTTTCCATAATTTATTTTTAAAGTATCATTATTTATTATTACTTTTCTTTTAAATAAATACCAAGTTCCTTCTTCTGAAAAGTCTGGAAAAGGATTATTTATTTCTTCACTTTGCATAATAAATCCATTACATAAAAATATTTTTTTTTTATCATTTGGATCAATTACATGAAAGTAATTATCAATTAATTTTCTTCTTAATCCAGTTCTTTTTAATTCAATAAATTCATATCTAATAAATTCTTTAATATTCAATAAAGCATATTTAATCATTTCACTTACTTTAATAATCCAATCTTCATTTATTTTATTAATAAATCTTTTTACAATTTGAATAAAATGAAATTCATTTTGATAAGTATTAGTTTTTTTATCTCTGAAATTTTCTAATAAAAGCATAGAAACAAATTCAATATTAATTTTAATACCAAATCTACTTTCTCCATAATTAGTACATTTTAAAGAAATTAAATCATATAAAGTTGCTTCATTTAAAACTAATTTTCCTTGTTCATTTGTAGTAATATTATAATCTTTTTCTAATTCATTAAATAAAAGAGTTCTTTTAATTGAATAAGATTGTTCTTTTTCTAATTTTTTGTAAAATTCTATAAATTTACTAACATAATCTTCAATTGGAATTAAAAAAAATTCTTCAAAATTTTCTCTTAAAATTCTTTTTTTAATATCATCAATAACTAAATTTAAATCATTTTCATTATTAATATAAGGAGCACTTTCACAAGAAACTTTACCACTTAAAAATAAATCAGAATAATTAACTAATAATTTATCTAATTCATATGCAACAGTTAACCAAGGACAATTTTCTAAAGTATAACCACATTCTGGATTTTCATATAACCAATTAGATTCAATTGATGTTTGATTTAATATTATATTTACTAAACTTCCTATGTGATATTTATCTCTTAATAATTTAATATTTTCTTTAAATTTATTTAATTTTTCTTCATTTGATAATTTTTCTTCAAAAAATGAATCTGATATTTCATTTTGATTTTTTAATGAAAATAAATTATCTGATGATGAAAGAGATTGAATTGATGTAAAGTGAATAAAATTATATTTTAATAATGAAACTTCTTTATAATAATTTTCAAAATTTGATAATTTACCTAAATTTTTACTTAAAACACTTTGTAATTGAATTTTACTTAATGTTATTTTATTTAAATTTCCATTATCATCTTTTCCTAAATCAATAATTGGATTTACTAAAATATAAAAAGGTTCCGTTAATTGAAATTTATTTGTTTCTTTTGATTTATATAATATTAAAAATGCAAAAATTCCTGGTTTTTTAAAATTAATTTTAAAATTAATAACATTCATTATTTTATTTGGCGAAATTTTATATTGTTCAATTTTATCTAAAGGAACTTCTTTTATTTCTCCTAAATTTTCATGTGGTGTATTTTTAATAATAAAAGATTCTAATTCATCAATAAAAAAAACATTTGGAAATTGATTAAAGCAATTTGAAATTAAATTTATTTCATTACTTATTCTTGAATTATTATTTACTTTAATGTTAATTTCAGTTTCATTATCAACTGAAAAAATTTCACCTTTATTTATTCTAGGAAGACCATTTTCATTAAGAAAAATATCATATATATTTGATTGAACAAATGCATCTTCGTTATATTCATTATTAATTATTTGTGGAATATCATTATTTATATTTTCATCTGTGATTATTTTTTTTTCTTCTCTTTCAATTTCTAATGATGGTATTTCTTCTATTGACATTATTATTTTATAAATTAATTCTAAGATAAAAAATTATTATTGAATAATTATAATTTTTTTAATTTATATTGTTAAAGTAAATAAATTAATTTTAATTAAATAAATATCTAATTAAAGAAAAAAAAAGTAAATTAAATTAAAAAATGATTTAATAAATTTATTTAATTATACATTCATTAATTGATTAAATTTCATTAATCCGGATTGATATTTTTCATTTTGTGCTTTTATTTTTTCATATTCATTAACAAGGAATTTTAATTCATTTTTCATTTCTTCATTTTCTTTACTTAAAGTAATAATTTCCATTTCTCTTTCATCTTTATATTTTTCAAAACAAGAAATTATTTCTCTATTATCATCTTTTTGTTGAATAATTACATTATTTAATTCTTCAATTGATTCTTTTAATTTTATTAATTCTTTACTTTTACTTTCTATTTGTTCTTTATCATCAGAAATAATTTTATTTATTTCATTCATTTCATTTTGTATTTCTAAAATAATATTTTCTTTTTCTTTTAATAAATTATTCATTTCATTATTTTCATTTTCACATTGTGATAATCTAATTTCTAATTCATTTAATCTATCTTCTCTATCTTTTATTTCATTATTTAATTTTTCATTTTTTTTTTTATATGAATTATTTTTTTCACTTATTTTATTTAATTCTTCATTCATTTCTCCAATTTGTTTTTTTAATTCTATAATTTGATTTGCTTGATCATCACTTAACATTGTTTTAGTTTTAATAATTTCATTTAATTCATCAATATCAGGTCTATCTTTTAATTCTTTAATTTGATCTTCACATTCATTTATTAAAGAAGATTTATCTCTTAATTCATTATTTAAATTTGATAATTCTTTTTGTAAATTTTTTATCTCTTTTTCTTTATTTATAATTTCTTTTTTTAAATTTGATATTTCTTCTAATTGATTATTATTTAAATTATTAATATCTTTTAATTCAAGTTCCATATTTTTACATTTTTCTCTTGCTTTACTACATTCATCAACATTTAATTTATTTACTACTTTTAAATTTGCAATTTCATTTTCATTTGCTTCTTCTTTTTCTAATGAATTTTTTAATAATAATTTACATTCATCTAAACTAAATTTTAATTTTTCATTTTCTTTTTCTTTCATATTTATTTTATCACTTACTTCACTTAATAAAGTTTCATAATGTTTTTCTAATGCTTTAATGTCATTTAAACATTCTTCAGTTTTATTATTTAAAGCATATGAATATTTTTTTTCAATTTCTTCAATTGCATTTTTATATTTTAAAGTAGCTTCATTTAATTCTTTTTCATATTTTTTACTTAAATCAAATTCCATATCTCCTTTTAATTTATTTACTCTTATTACATTTTGTTGAAGTGTACTATTATTTTCCATTAAATTCTCAATTTCTTTTTGTTTATCATTTATTTGTTTACTATAATCATATATTTTTGTTTCTAAAGATGAAATTGTTCTCATTCTCTCACTTAATTCATCTGTTTTTTTTTGAAGTAAATCTTTATATGTATTTTCTATTTTATCATTATTTGATTTTAATTGTCTTATTTCACTTTTTAAATCATTTATTTCTGAATTACAATCTTTTTGTAATTGAGATATTTTATTTTTGTCTATTAATGTTAATTCATAATCTTTTTTAGTTTGAGCTAATTTAATTGTTAAATCTGATATTTCTAACTGTTTATCATGAATATTTTGTTTAATATCACTATTTTCTCTTTGTAAATCTGAATTTTTAAATTTTAATTCTTTTAAATTAGTTTCAGTAGAATCTAATTTTATTTTCAAATTCTTATTTTCATTTATAACTCTTTCAATTTCATCTTGTAATTCTTGATTTTTTTGTTCCCATTTACTTTGATCTTGTTCATATTTAAATATTAATTTTTTTTGATCTCTAAAAATATCTTGTATATTATAATGTAAATTTTTAATTTCTTCTTTATACATTCCAATATTAGTAAAAGGTGCATTTAAAGTATGATTCATAAAATGTTTTCTATTAATATCAGAAACACTAATATTATTATTTAAATTATTATTTAAATTACCTAAACTCATATTTTGATAATTTCTAATTGGAATTTGAGTTTGAGGTGGATAATTCATATTAAAATTGTTATTATTTGTATAATTATTTTCATCAATATTTAATACTCCTTCAACATATTCATTACAATTTGCATTTTGACAAACTGGATTTGTATCATTTCCTTGACTTAAAATTAATGTTTTTAAATTTTTAAATCCTATTAAAAAATCAAATTGTTTTAAATCATATATTAAATTTCCTTTTATATTTAATAAATTTAAATTTCTTTTAGATATAAATCTAGAAAATGCTTCTAATGATTGTATTTTATTATGTGATACATTTAATTCTTTTAAATTTTCTAAATCTTCTATTCCATCTAATGTTGATAATTTATTACAACTTAAATTTAAATATGTTAATTTAGTTAATTTAAATAAAGAGCCTTTAACTGAAGAAATTTGATTATTTGATAAATCTAAACGAGTTAAATTTATAAAATTATTTAATCCTTTTAAATTTGAAAGTTGAGATAATTTTATTTGAAGAGTAGATATTGATTTTGTGTCTTTTATTCTTTTTATTTCTTGAATTTGATTAAAAATATCTTTATCACTTGCATAAACTGATATTTGATAATTTGTTTCACTTTCTTGACTTTCATCAATTTCATTTTCATTATCATCATTATCAAATTGACTTGACATTAAATTTTATAAATTAAAAAAAAAATTTTTATTTTATTAATTTATATTCTATATATATGAATATTTTATATATTACAAAATAATATTCTATATGTTTAACAGATTTTAAAAAAGGAAAAAAATCCTTTTTTTCTTATTATTAATAACATTTTTTTTCTAATTTAAAATAGTCAAATCATTTTTATGTAATCGTTCAGTAAATTTATAATTTAATTTCCCATTAATAAAATCAAATTCCAATTCATTAAAATGTCTATGTAAATATTTTTGAATAGAAATTATTTTAATATAAACATCTTTATAATTATCTATTTTATTTAATTTTTCTTCACATAAAGGACAAGTATTATCTTGTCTTATAACCCATTCATAATAACATTTATCATGAAATTGATGATTACAAGATAAAGTTTTAATTTTCTTTTTTTCATTAATTTCTCTATTTTCATCATTAATTATTTCATTATTATTAGTTATATTTAAACTTATTGACTCTTCTTCATTAATATCTTTCATACAAATAATACAAATATTATCTAAAATATTTTTATCTTTTTTATATTCATTTAAAAATTTTTCAATTAGATATATTTTTACTTTTTCATTTTTTGAAATGTGTCTACCTTTAATGCAATCTATTAAATACATAATTAATAATATTACTATGATTATACCAATAAATACAAAAAAACCAATTCCAACCCAAAATGATACACAATCACTACAATGATTCATATAATAAAGAATATCATTTGATATTTTTATAAAAGCTTCACTATATTTTTCTTCTCTTATTTTTGATTTTTGTTTTGTTAATATTAAATTTCTTTCATCATCAGATAATTTTTTATTTACATTTTTTCCAGTATTAAAAATATGCATTTCATCATTAATTGCATATATTAAAATAAAAATATTATTTTTATTAATATTTGAATTATATTTTGTAATATAATCTATTAATTCTTTACAAAATAATTTCATCCCAGAAAGATTATAATTATAATCTGAATTTAATGATGATATGATAATAAAATAACCATTAAAGGAATATTCATTATAAATATTTTTTAATGTTTCATTTATTGAAATTTTATCTTCATTTGATAAATCAATTTGGTCATCTATTATTATACCATAATTTGGAATTGAATTTGATTCTTTAAATAAAAATGATGATACCATATAAGGATTCCATCCTTCATTTTCTATTAAATCTGATGAATATGATAAGAAAGTTGAAGTTGTTATACATATTGATATTATTAATGGGAAATATAATAATTTTGACATATTTAAATAAAATAATTAATTAAATAAAGTTTTTTAATGAAATTTCATTATAACAAAATTTATATTTATTTACTTATTTTTTTAAATAAATTTTATATTTTTGAATATTCTGATAAATTAATATCTTTAATATTAACTATCTCTTAAATATTTTTAATAAAATAATTATAATCCATTTCTTTATTTATTAGAAATTAAATCTTTAATTTTTTGATTTTCTCTTTTTATATATATTATTTTATTATCTTAATATGGGTATAATTGAATAATATATTTCAAAATATATATAGAAAGAGGTTCAATAATATCAACATCTTTTCTTTCATTTTCTTCTTTAATTAAATTCAAGATAAAACATGTTTAAGAATGTAAATTATTTTTATTTTACTTTTTCATACAATTTTATGATTTTAAAAATGATTCATCTATTTTTTTGATAGTAGTAAAATATAATTATTTGATATCAAAAAAATATAAATTATTATTTAATATTATTTAAATTTTAAAATTTAAAAATTTATTTAATTAACTTATTTAAATTTTAAATAATAAAAAAAAAACAAAAAATAAATTCAAATCCAAATAAAAAAAATCCCCAATAATTCAATATTTAAATTGATATAAAAATAAAAAAAAACCATAATAAAAAAAAAAAATGTCATTATCCCCCGCTCAACAAAACTTTCTTGTATTAATTTCAAAACTCTTAACAACAGACAACACAGAAAGAAAAAATGCAGAAACCCAAATTCAAAATTTAATAAATTCAAATTATTCAGACGTAATAACATCATGTTCAGAATTTTTAAAAAATGATTCAATTCAAACTGAAGTTCGTCATTATAGTTCAATAATAATAAACTTATGTTTAAAATCAAATGAAAATCAAAAAAAATATTTATCATTACCAAAAGAAATGAGAGATTTAATAAAAAGTAATATTTTATTTTGTTTAGCAAGTGAAAAAAAAGAAATAAGAAAAGCTTCAGCGACTTCAGTAAGTTCAATTGCAAAATTAGAAATTCCTCTTCATCAATGGGAACAATTAATGCAAATTTTATGTAATGCTACAAATCATATTAATAATAATTTTAAATTAGCTTCTTTAATTACAATTGGTTATATTTGTGATGAATGCTCACCTGATTTTTTCTCTCCTGATGAAAAAATTAATATGACTAATTCTATTATTAATGTTATTAATAATAATATGAATTGTGATAATAATAATGAAAGTATTGAATTAATTTTACAATGTTTTGAAACTTTAACTAGTTTTTTACCTTTTTTAAAAGGAAAAATTGATGAAGTTGAATTTAGACAAAAATTTTTTGGGATTATTTTTTATTTTATTGAAAATTGTAATATTAAAAAAATTAAAATTGCTGCTTTGGAATGTTTAAATGAAATACCAAAAATTCATTATTTAATTTTAAATGATGTTATTGATAATATTAGTAAAATTTTATCTAATAAAATTTTAAATTGTGAAGATGAAGAAATTGGGGTTCAAGGATATATTTTTTTTATTTCTTTATCAAAAGAAGAATTAAAAAGAGAAAATAATAATAAAACAAATTATAATTTTTCTCAAAAAATAATAAATTTAATTTGGCCTTGTATACAAAATACTTTATTAAATAGAAATTTAAATTATGAAAAATTAAATCCTGAATCATATACAAGATATTCAACAATTCCTTTTTTATTAGATAATTTATCAAAATTAATTGATTATTCTTTTATAAATGATGTATTTTTATTTATGGGAAAGTGTTTAAATTCAAAAGAAATAAAAGAAAAAAATTGTGCAATTTATGCATTTACTTCAATTTTAGAAACAAAATGGAATGATAATTTAAGACAAATTATTCCTTCATCTTTACCTCAAATTTTATCTATGATTGATACTAATGATACTGAATTAGAAATTACTTGTTCTTGGTGTCTTGAAAAATTATGTCAAGTTTTTTATGATATTATTGCAGTTACTGAAAATAGTTTTCAAATAGTAATTTTAAAAATAATTGAAAAATTAAAAAGTAGAAATAAAAAAGTTATTATTCATTTATGTTTAGCAATTAATAATTTATCATCAAATTTATCAAATGTTCATTTTTCAAAAAGATATTTTTCAAAATATTTAAAAGAATTATTAATGACATTATTAACATTAGCATATGATAAAGATGCATATAATTATAATTTAAATATATCAAAACATGCATTTTTAGTTATTGGAACTTTAATTGAAGGTTCACAAGAAATTGATGTTAATACTTTAAAAGAATTTTTTCCTTTTGTATATGATGCTTTAAAAAATTCTTTAAATAATCAAAATTTTATTAATACACAAATGCAATATGATTTTCAAAGTTATATTTGTAGTATAATTGTACCTACTCCTCTTAAAATGAATATGACTAAAGAACAAATTACTTCTTTATATAATTTAATTAAAAAAAGTTTTGATGATAGAAAAGGAGTTTATGAAGAAGGTTTAATGGCAATTGCATCTTTATCAATTAATCATAAAGATAATTTTGATATTTTAGATGATTTTATGATTTATTTAAAATTTGCTTTACAAAATTATAAAGAAACTGAAATTTGTCATAAAGCAATTTTTTCTCTTGGTGAATTAATATTAAATTTAGAAGAAAAAATGAATAAATATTTAGATGAAATAATGCCTTTAATATTAGAAATATTAACAAAAGATTGTGATAAATCATTAAAAGTACAATCATTAATGATTTTTACAGATATATTTTATTGTGATAAAATAAATTCATTTAAATATTTTGAAATAATAATAAATTATGTAACAAAAGCTTTTGATGTTGCATTATTATCATGTGATCCAAATGATATTGATTTATGTGAATATTATAATTTATTAAGAGAAAGAATAATTGAATGTGTTGAATGTATTATTTCAGCAATAGTAAAAAATGAAAAAAAAGAAATTTTTAGAAATTATATTGATTGTACTATTCAATTTATTAATAATTATATTAATAGTAAAGAAGAACCTAATGAATATACTGTTAGTGAATGCTGTGGAATTTTATGTGATTTATTTCAATTATATGGTAATTCTATTGGAGGAAATATTCAAAATAATACTGTTGTAAGATTGAAAAATATTATGGAAAAAACTGGAGATTCTAATAAAATTGAATTAGCTAAAAATGTTGTTACTTATGTTATGATGTATAATTTGAATAATTCTAAATTTTAATCATTTTTTTTTTAAATTAATTTTATTATAAATATTTAATTTATGATTTTCAAATATGTTTTTATAAATTAAATCTTTTATTTTAATCCCTTTTTTTAATTAAATATGAGTACTGATTCTAATTCAGAAAATAAAGTAGACTTATATTCAAATAATTCTTTATGAAATATCAATTATGAAAATGAATTATTAAAATTATTTTAAATTTTATATCAAATTTTTATTGAGAAAAATCTCATTCAATTATTTGCATGAGATTCGATAATTATTGTATTCTTTTAGTTGATTGATTTAAAAATTTGTCAGTCATATTAATATTATTATCAAATTTTTTTAAATGTGATTCATATCACTTACTCTTAAAATTAAATTAAAAAAAATAAAAAATATAAAACTATATTTATAATTAAATTCTTACTAAATATAATAAAAATCAACAAAAAAAAAATCATTTATTATCAACATCAGAAATATTTTTATGCTTATTAGAAGCATTCTCAGTAGAACAACAAAAAATTTCAATATACTCTAATCCTTTACTATTATTTTTAATCATATCTTTAATTCTATCAACATTAATTCCTTTTTCTAATTCACAATCACAAATTTCAAACATATAATTAGTAAAAAATTTAGAAATAGATTTAATAACAGCAACACTAGTTCTATCATTTTTATTACTAGTAATTAATCTTTTAATAGACATATTACAAATATTTAAAACATCATCATAAGATAAAATATTTTTACCTTTCATATTAAAAACTCTTAAAAAAAATTCTAATTGATCAATTAAATCTTTTCTATATAAAGTAGTTAATGCATCAACATAATCTTCTAAAGTTAACATTCCAGAAGCTCCAGTACAAATTTCATCATATATTTTTCTTACTAAAATTTCTTCTTCTTGACATAAATCACTATTACATTTATGAAAAGTTTCAAAATCAATTCCAGATTGTAAAATTTTAAAATTATCATGTAAATTAAACCATAAATTTACTAATGATTTAAATTTTGTATATAATCCTACAAATTCATTTCTTGAATATTTTTTATTTTTTGATAATATTAATGGAATGTTATATGATATTATACAAGGATAATCATTTTGAGTTTTTTTATAATTTTTAATATATTTATTTTGCATTTTTAATTGGTTTTCTTCTACATATGGTAAGTCTTTTTTTTCGTTTTTTCTTTTTAAATAAAAATTTCCTTTTTTTAATAATTTTTTATCTTGATTTAATATATTGAAACAATCTACTATGTCTTGATTTTTTAAAGGAATTTTTTTTTGAGTTGATTTTAACATTCTTTTTTCTGGAATTTTTGCTTCTGTTAAATAAGTACTCATTAATTTAATATCATCTGGAAATGGAATATTACTTGATGCTAATTTTGAATTTGGATTATTTGATAAATTTTGTAACATTGAATTTATTTTTTTTTCATATATATTATTTTTTGCTTCAATAAATAAATCAATTTTTTTTCTATTTGTTTTATATATATTTATGCTTTCATCAATATTATTTCTCCTAGATTCTTCATCAGAAAAATAAATATATTCTTCTTTCTCAAAATTATTTATTCCAAAAGTAAAACTTTGATTTAAATTTTTATTTCTTTTTATTTTTCTTTTTACTTTCTTAAATTTTTTTTTATTTCTATTAGAAAAAAAAATTTCAAATAAATCATCTCTATCTTCTTCAATAGAATTTTCATTACTAATTGATTCATCAATAGAAGAAATATCAAAACAACCATTATTATTATCTTCTTCAGAAAAATTTTGTAAATATAAATCAATAATATGTTTATTAATAGGAATAGATAAACCTAAAAAATTACTAGTAGGAGAAACATATAAATATCTTTCAGGTGGTTTAATATCAATTAAATCATATATTATAGTTCCATTTTTTAAAAAAAGATAATTAAATGGTGTTAAACTATTTAATTTATCTCTTAAATATTCTAAAAATTTTTTAAAAAGAGATTTTCTTTTTATAATAGAATATTTTGATAATTCAAAAGTATTTGGTATTGTTACAATTACACCAGGAATTTTTTTTGGATTTGTTATAACTGAAGAATCTCTTATTATATATAATCTTCTTTTATTTTGTTCTTTAATTTGATAATTTTTAATAATTTTCTTTAAATATCTTTCAATTAAAAAATTTTGAAATTCATCTCTTTTCATTATTGAAAAAACTAATTGTTTCTTTTTTAAATTTAAAGGATCATCTTGATAATGCTCAAATCTCTTTTGTAAAAATTGATCTTCTCCATTTAAATTTTTATATTGACGTGATGGATCTAATCCAGTATTTTTATTCTCATAAGCATTTTTTAATAATTTAAATTTTGAATTTTCTACTTCTACAAATTTTAATTTTTGATTATTTGCTGCTGAATTAATATTTGTAAATGACTCATTTAAACCATTAATTGCAATATTTTGTGCAATATCTTTTTTATCTAAATGTAAATGAGCTTCATTAATTCTTTTATTTCTTAAACCATAATTTCCTTCTATAAAAATATCTTTATAATATTTTTCTTTTCTCATTCCATCTTTAAGTAAAGTATCTAATTTTTCTGATATGTTATTTTTAATATCTAAATATTGTGTTTTATTTCTATTTATTATAACTGGTAATTTTTGACTTGATGATATCGATAAACTAACTTTACTTGTTTTACTATCATTTGATGTAACTGTAATTTTTGATTTTGAATGAGAAATATGAGAAGCATTTCCTATTTTTGACATAAAATTATTTAGTAATTCATCATTGGAACCTTTTATATTATCTCCTGCGTTTTTTGTAAATATTTTATATACACTTCCTCTTTTACTTAAGTTTTTAAAGGTTTTTGGTTGGGTTACTGCTGCTCTTTTTGGTGAATTTATTTCTTCTGGAGTAATAATTTTACTATTTGATGATTCATCCATATTTTTATTTTTTTTTTATTTAATTTTTTTGTAATTTAAAATTTGCCAAATTGTTTTTTTTATTTATATTATAACTCAATTATATTTATTTTTAATATATTTTTATTTAGTTTTTTTATAATTCACTTCACTTTTAAATTTATTTAAATTATGTTTTATATTATTCAATATCATTATATAAATTATTCATTCAAAAAAAAAATTAAATAAAAAAAAATAAATAATTCATATACATAAAAACAATATTTAATACTAAATATTCTTCATAAATCAATTTTACAACCATTAGAAATCATTTTTAAAGGATAAATTAACGAAAATGAAAAATCTTTAGTAAAATTCCCAGGATTAACAACAATCATATCATTCTCCATTTCCATAGAAAAATCAGTAACAACATCTCCTAAAATTAAAATATCAGGTAAAGGTAAAATAATCATACTAGAAGAAATATTCCAAATTCTTGGAGTAACAGAAAGAATTAAAGGTGATAAACAGCCTTGTTCTAAAATAGTATGAACATAATAATCTTTTTCAATTTTATTATCATTAATTTCTTTAATTGAATTTCTACTTAATTTTTTTTCTAAATCATCTCTAAAAAAAACAACTTCTTTACCAAAAATATTAAATCTACAAGGATTAGAAGCATTTATAATATTTGGTATTTTTTTTTTCATTTTTTCTATTAAAAAAGGCATATAAGGATGTTTTGGAAATCCATTAAATAAAGAAAAATCATTTGGTCCTGGCATAAAAATAAAATAACATTTTTCTATTAATCTCTTATTTTTAATTAGAATATTTGTTAAATTTTCAAATGCAGATTCAATTAATTTAAATTTTTCAAATGATTGTTCATTTGAAAAATTACCCATAAATACTATCATAAATGGTAATTTTATTAAATTATTTGGATTTAAACTTATGTATCCTTCTACTATTTTTTCTATTGCTTTTAATACATTTAAATTTGTTAAATCTGGATTTGATATTATTAAAATAAATTCTTCTTCTAATATTTGTTTTGTTTCATTATATATTTTATCTATTATATTATTATCATAATTTGAATTTTTCATTTTTTCAATATTTAAATTTATATTAATTGGGTTATCTAAAGTTTTAGGATATAAAACTTTATTTCTTGAAATATCATTATTTAAAAAATTCTTTAAATAATTTTCTTCATTAAAATTATTTCTTTTCTTTTTTCCATTAAATAACAAATTATTATTAACTAAATCCATATCATCAATTCCATTTTTAAAAGCTTTAGTAATTCCACCAAAAAAATCTTTTTCATATTTATCTTCAAAAGATTTATTATTCCAAACAACAGGAGGATGAATAATTAATTTTGCTTTTAAAATACCATTTTTATAATCACCTTGACATATAATACAACAACCAGGAGTAAAATAACCTTTTCCCCATTTTTCACAATTTGATATATCAATTTCTATTATACTTGTTGTATCTTGTAATAATATTTTCCTTTGTTCATTTTTTAATAACATACCAAAAACTGTTACTGATTCTTCATTTATACCTTGTAAACTACCAATTTGAGTTAATTCAATTGCATTTTGTTTATTTTGAAATTTTGTTTTGTAATTTGGATTTTCTAATAAAAAATATTTTACCATATTAAATTGAGTTTGAAACATTTTTGGTTTGTCAATTGCATTATCTGAAAAAATATTTTGATTGATATTATAATCTTTTATACTATCTATATATATTATACAATTTGAATATATGTATTTACATTTTATTAATTCACTATCATACATATATTCATTTATTGTTGAAATATCATTGAAACTTTTTATTATTTTATTATTTGAATTATTTATTTTATTATTGTTTTCATTTGGAATTTGATTTTCTACTTCTTTTATTAATTCTAAAACTGTTGATGAATCAATTATTAAACTTGAGACTTTTTTTAATGCTAATTCTTTTAAAAGATATATTCTCATATATTTTTGCTTTTCTGTTCCTTGAAATGATGTTATATATTTTATTAATGATTGTAATCCACTATCTAATACTGCAAATTCATTAAATATTGTTCCAAAGAGTTTCTTATATTCATCTTCCATTAAGCGCCAATTTTAAAATTAGTAATTTAATAAAAATATTTATTTTATTTTTTTTAAAAATATTCACCCATCAAAAATAATTTTTTAAATAATAAAATATAATTTAATAAATAAAAATTTTGATTAAAAAATAAAAATAAAATAAAAAATAAAAAAAAATAAAAATTTAAATCATTTATTTTAATTACTTCATTCTATAGTTTAATTCAATATCTTTCATAATTTGAGTAAACTTATCTAAATCTAAATCATAATCAATTTTACTTAAAATATCATTTATTTCATCATCACTTAACTTAAATCCCATATCTTTTATAACAGTAATTAAAATATCTTTATCAATAAAATTACTTCTTTTTTCTCCAAAATACAAATTAAAAATTTCAGCCCAATTATTTTCAAAATCTTCAGCATCATATTCTCTAATAACTCTTTTAACAGCATTTATAAAAGTTTCAACATCAATTCCAAATTTATTATTATCTTCAGTATTTAAATCTTTTAAAGCAGTATAATAAAATGGATTTCTATTTGCAAAATCTTTATCATTATCTGCAAAAGTTAAGATTACTTTTGGTTTAATTAAACCTAAATTTCTAGAATCAAAAGTTTGAAAATCATTTCTTATTTGTATTTCTTCATCTTCTGTAAATTCTGGTCTATTTAAATTTGTTGTTGTTAATTTTGATATTGATATTTGTTTTATATTTGGTTTTGGGTCAATTGTATCTACAAATATTAAAATTATTTTTCCATTTTCTGTTTTTGAAAAACCAAATTCTTTTAATCTTCTATTTAATAATGTTTGATAATCATTTTTTAACATTTCAATTATAAAATCTTTAGCTGTGTCTTTTTCATTATTTATATATTCATAAACTAAGAAAAAATTTGTTCCATAATTATCTAAAAATTCAATTAATTGATTTCTATCAAATTTTTGTTTTAGATTTTTATTATAAATTAAACTTCTATCTTCACAAGCTTTATTTAAAATATCATTAATTTTCAAAGGAGAAACTTTTTTAGAATTTAATATTCTTTCATAATTTTCATGATTAGAATTAATATATTTAAGATAAGATTGAGGATTATTTCTTGCTCTATTTATTTCTTCTAATAAACCATCTTCAATATTTTTATCTTCTTTTTCATTAATTGAATCTGAAATAATAATAACTGTAATTGGTTGATTTCTTATTTTTTCATGTGAAATTCCTATAAATTTTGCTTCTGGATTTATTAATCTATCACTTACTCCTTTTATTAAATCTTTTTCATTAAATAAAATATCAAATAATGCTTTTTTTGGATTATTATTTGAACAAACATAATTTTTACAAAAATTAACATTATCAAAAATTGAATCTAAATCATCTTCTATTACTTCTTGATCCTTTGGGTAAAAAATTCTACCTTTTGTATATTTTAATTCTTTTATATATTCATTTGATAATTCTGTTAATTTTTCATTTTCTTGAATTTTATTCCCATTTTTACTATTTTTTATTTTTTTTATGAGTTTTGTTATTTCATTTAATATTTGTGGTTTATAACTTAATGTTTTTTTTGCATATATTTCATATTCATCAAAATCATCATTATAATCATTTGGTGATGTTCTTAAATTATTTAATTCATTTAAGAAATCATCTATAAAATTGTTTTCTGATAAATTATTTTTTACATTTATTTTATTTCTTTTTTCTTTTCTTATATACGAATTTGTTTTAATTTTTTCTTTTTCTTTTTGTCTTTCTATTTCTCTTTCTTTTTCTATTTCTTTTTGTCTTTCTATTTCTCTTTCTTTTTCTATTTCTTTTTGTCTTTCTACTTCTCTTTTTTTTTCTATTTCCTTTTGTCTTTCTTTTTCTATTTCTTTTTGTATTTCTATATTTTCATCTTTTTCATTATTTTTTTCTAATTCATTTTCTTTTTCTTCTTTTGTTATATCTTCTTCTTCTTTTTTATTATTTTTCTTTTTTCTTTTTTTTTTTTTATTTTTAGTTGATATTTCTTCATGTGTTATTTTAGTAGTTTTTGTAATTGTTATAGAATCATCATCTTCTTCTCTTTCAACTTTTTCTTCTTTTGTTATTTTTTTATTTATTGAATTTGATTTATTTGAATTTATCATATGATTAATTATTTCATTTTCATTAATTTGATTTTCATTTATATTATTTTGAATTTCATTAATTGGACTTTCTTCAATATTTTTTTCTTCTATTATTTCTTCTTGAATTTCATTTGAATTTGTATTATAATTATTAGGGGATTTATCATTTGTTTTTTCTATGATATGAGATATATGTGATTCTAATATTTCATCTGTTTTATTGTCTTTTGGTTCATCTATATTTTCTATTTCTAATTTTTCATTTTCTTGATTATGAAATTCTTTATTATTTTCATCATTTATTGTATGTGAAAAGGTTATTGGTGATTCAATTAATTCTTGGTTTTCTTCATTATTCATTTTTTATAATTTAAAAATTTTAAATTTTATTTCAATTTTTAATCTTAAATTAAAAATTATTAATTTTAATTAATTAATAAATAAAATATTTTTATTTAAATTAAATAAATTTTTTAAAATATTTTAACACAAAATAATTTCAATATTAATTTCATTTATTTAAATCATATATATTTTAACTTTTGATATAATAATTCAATATATTAAAGATATATATATCAAAGATAAATTAATAATAGGTTTTATTATATATTAAATAAATAAAAATAAATTTATTTTATTATTCAAACAATTTTTTATCAAAAATTCATGTATATTAATTATTCATTAAATAAATATTGATATATTGGTTAAATTAATTTTATTATTTATTTCAAATGAATTTTGAAAGTTTCAATATACAATACATATTTATAATTATTTGTTTTTTTTTAGTTTTAATTTTATTATTGTTTATATAATTTATTTATTTTGATTTTTCTTTTGAAGAAGACTTTCTGGTAAAACTTTTTTATTAATATTATCAATTCTATTTTTAAATTCATCCATATTGATTAAATTTAAAGATGGTAAATTTTTTTTTAAAAAAATAGTATCTTTCTTAAATTGTTTTAATCTATTAATATCTTGTATTTTTTCTCCATTTAAAATAAAATCTTCAAATTTATCAAAAAATCTTCCTAAAGCATTTTTAATAGTATTAATAATGAAATTTTCATTATAACTATTTAACATTTCATCATAAACTGCTTTAAGTAAAATTATTAAATTATAAGAATAAGAATTAATTTGTATATTTCCTTCTGTAATATTATAATCAGGTAAATTTATTTGTTCAAGTTCTTTTAAAGAGTCATTAATACATTTTTCTTCTATTAAATCTTTAATTTTATTTCTTGTTTTATTTAAATTATCTTCTATTGTATTTATCATATCTAAATAATCATCAATTGTATTTTGTTCTACAAATTTAGAAATTAAATTAAATGATTCTGAATTTTTTAAATTTTCAGTTATTGATTTTATTAATTCTAGAATACTATTTTTCATTGAAATTTCTGTTTGAGTTACTTCTTTATTTCCTTCATTTAATATACTTATATATTTTCTCATTAAACTTGTATATGTTTCTAAAATTTCATTCCAAGAATTTTTGTTAAATAATATGAATAATTTGAATATTTCATAAGATGTTTTTATTATAAGAAAAGAAGTTTGATTATATTTAAGTTTTTGAGAATTTATTGTAATGTAATTTATTTCTTTTTCTTTTTCTTCTTTATTTTCTTCTTCTTTATTTTCTTCTTCTTTTTTTTCTTCTTCTTTTTTTTCTTCTTCTTTTACATTTTCAATATTTTGAAATAATTGAATTTTATTTAATAAAAAGGAATAATCTTCATTTTCTTTCATGCAATTTGAACTTATATCTAATGAAATTAATGAATTTAATAAATTTTGATAATAAAATACTTTTTGTTTATTGGATTGATTTTCTGATTTTTGTTCATTTTTATTTTCATCTAATTCTTTTTCTTCATTGCTTTTTTGAATATCTTCTAATAATTTCATTTGAGAATAATTTTTAACAAAATTAATTTGACATTTTTCAAAAATAGTTTTTATTTTTTTATTTTTTGATATAAATGTTTTTGTTATATCAAAAGATATATAAAATCCTTCAATAAATGAATCAATATTATTATGCTCTAATGTTTCATTTAAACTTTGAATAATTTGATTATAAACAACTCTAGTAAAATTATCATTAATAATTTTTTTAATTTCTTCAAATTCAGTTTTAAAATTTTTTTTAATTATATCAGTTATTTGATTACTTGAGTTAATTTCTTGTAAAATTTGATCAATTATTTTACATAATGATTCATATAATTTATTACTTCCAAAAATTAAACAAATTGTTTTTATTTGTTCTGTTTTTTCATTTGAATTAATTGATTTATTTTTTTTAATTACTTCTTCAATTTCTTTTATTTTTTCATTTGAACAATAAATAAATATCCCTCTTAATTTAGGATAAAATGAATTAATAATATCATTTTTAATATAAATTTGTATTCTTTCTTTAATTTTTTCATAAGAAATATTATTAATAATATCAAAATTCATAATAAAATTTTTAGTATTAATATCAGATGAATTTATTAATTTATCAAAAACAAAATTTGTAACATTAAAAGTTTCATTAGTATTTTTTTCATCTTTATTATAAGATATAATATTTTTATAATATTCAGCTAATATATCAGAAAATTCTGTTATCATATGTGAACTGCATTTAATAGAAAATTTAGATAAAGAAGTTTCAAATATATCAAATAATTTATAATTTTTTATTCTTTTATCTGCTTTTAATTTTTCTAAAGTTTCTTTTGATTTTACAATTAATTCAGATGTTATTTTATATTTTTTTGGATTTCCTATTAAAATTTGAAGTAAATCTAAAACTTCTTTTAATTTTTTTACATTTAATAATACATAATTCATTTTTTTTAAATTTTGTCTTTTTATTTCTTTTGCTATTAAAAATATTGAATTTCTTTGATTTTTTTCTTTTAATTCATGATAAACTTCTTTCCATCTTTTTATTTTATCATATGAATTATCAACAACATTTTCAAATGGATTAATATTATCATTAATATAATTTTCAATTTTATTACTATGTCCTAATATTTTTTCTAATTCTAAATCTATTTTTCCACTTATTGAAATTAATTCTTTATTTTTTTTATCTAAATCGTGAATATTCATTTGTAAAAGATTAGATTTTAATTTAAACTGATTATTATTTTCAAAAAATTCTTCAGGAATTTCATTTAAAATTTTTTTATTTGTTTTATAAATATTTGTAAAATGATTAACCATTGTATCTTCTTTTGAAGAAGATAAAGATCTTTTTCTTTTAAAAATAGTAAAATCTTTTTCATTTTCTTCATAAGATTTATGATTTTGATTATATATACTCATTTCATAATGAATTGTATTAATATATTTATCTAATTGTTGACTTAATAATCTTTTTAAAGATATTTTTTCATTATTATTATTTTTTTTTTCTGTATAACTTTTCTTAATTGGATATCCAATTTCTATATCATCACCTGAAAATTTATCAAAATCTTGTTCAATTTCAAAATCTAAATTTGATTTTTCATCATATAATGTTGAATATATATAATTTGATATTTCTGTATAATATGAATATTCTTCATTTGGTGCGTTTAATATTGCTGAAAAATTCTGCATTGATGTTTTTCTTAATTTATCCATTATTAGTAAATTTACTTTATTTCTCATTCTTTTTCTATGATTTTCATCCATTTTTAAATAATAATTTTTTAATTATTATTATTTTTTTAAAGAGTAAATTTTTAAATTCTATAATAAATAGAAAATAAAAATGATATTTGAGAGTTTATTTTCAAAATAATATATAAATAATAGTCAATAAAATGTTTAATAAAACATGAATATTAAAACTTTGAAAGAAAATAAATTAATTTAATAATTATAAAAAATTCTAGAAAAGATAATAATGATTGAATATATAATTTATATCAAAAAACAGTTAAAAGTATTTAAATCTTTAATTAATATTAAATAATGGATTTATGAATAATAATTTCTAAAATTAAATAAAAAATAAATAAAATGATAATCGCAATAATTTTGAAAGATAATATTTATATATTAATTATTTAATGAATATTGAACAATTTATAAGAGATTAAAAAAATTATTAAAAACATTATATCTCCTTTAATTAATAAATAGCTAAATAAATTTGATTTTTATTTTAGTATATAATTAAGGAATATAATATTATATATTTTATTATTTATAAAAAATTTATGAATTATAAATAAAATATCATAAATATCTATTGAACAGTTTTAATGAAATTTATATAAAATTTTTTATTTGTTATAATAATAATTAAATAATGGATTCAACAAATGATAATGATAAGCCAGGTTCATTTAGTTTTTTAAATGACAATTTAATATCAAATTCAATAATAGATTATAAAATAGTGGAACAACAGAAAAAAATATTTTATTTTTCAAAATTTACAATAGACTATAATGAATTTTATGAAATTTACAATTTTGTTCAAAAAATAAAAGAAAATGTATTTCGATTAATGATAGATCATTTTCGAAATGGAGTTCAAAGAATAATTTTATTTGAAAATCCTTTTTTATGTGAAAATGAAAGAATTATGATTCTTTATTCTGTATGTATGTTAAATTATTATTCTAAATTCACATTTAATATTGATAATAAATTTGAAGATTTTTATAATAATGAATTTTTTGATTTATGTAATAATTTTAATATCAGAATTTTAAATTATGAACAATTTAAAATTTTAATATTATTTTTTTATTCTACAATACAAAGTGAAATTAAAAGCATCGGATATAAAAATATAAAAAATTTAAAAACTTATTATAATCCTAAAATCGTTAAAAAAGATAATAAGAAAATTATTAATAATGAAAAAGATAATAATTCAATAAATCAAATTCCAGCAAGAATATTAACTTTTTTAACTTGTGCTAAAGAAAGAATTGTTGATATGGTTTTTGAAGCACAATTAAAAAATAAAATTGAAAATAATAAAGAAGAATTAAAATTAATAAATTCAACATTAAATAAAATAACAAGAGAATCAAGAGAAAAATTACAAAATAATCAAAAAGAAATAAATAAAAATGAAAAATATGAAAATATAAAAAATGAAAAAGAAAATAATTTAAATCATTCATATTATTCGAAAAGAGTATTAAGTGAATTAGTAAAATGTGAAACAGATTCAAAAACATTAAATTTAATAAATCAATTAGGAAAAAAAATAGATGAAATATATTTAGATAAATTATTAAATTCAAAATATAAAATGACCACTTTAATGGGAAATTTTATTTGTTATATAGTAGAATTTAATTCTGATATGATTAAATCTTTTCCAGGATATGAAAAAATTCCTAAAGATTTATGTTTAAGATTTATTGTTCCTGCAAAAGAATTATATCATTTTATTTTAGAATTATTTACTTTATTAACTGGATTATCTTATACTAATATTAATACTATTTTAAATGTTGGATTTAAAAATGGTTTTCCTATGAAATACGGTCAGTTTTTATATAATTTTTTTAAAGAATATATTGTTTTGTTAAATGAAGAAAAAAAAAATTCTCAAAATGGTATGTTAGGAATTTTTAATAAATTCTGTGATAAACAATTTGAGAATTGGAAAAAAATTATTGATGAAAAAGGACAAAAATTAACCTCATTTTGTATTGTATAACAAAAATTTAGTTATTAATTAAATAATACATATTTTAAAATTTTTAATATAATAACTAAAATAAATATTTGAAGATTATATTTATTAATCTCTTGAGTTATAAAAAAAGCGCAATATAAGAAAATATACTATAATTTTAAAAACAAAACCATATAAAAAAACAAAATAAAATAAAATAAAAATTATAAAATAATAATTAAAAATATAACAACAAAAATTATTTTGTGCTTAAAATAACAATACATGTAAATGAAGTTAAAAATAAATATTATTCCCAAAATAATTATCTTATAACCTCCTGAAAAAAAATTATATTCATATACAAAAAAAAAAAATGGAAATCGAAGAACCAGAAGTAAAAGTAGAAAAAGAAAAGGTAGTAAAAAAAGAAAACCAAGTAGATCCATCAAAAGAATCAACAGAAGAAAAATCACAATCAGATGATAAAAATATAAAAAAACCAATTCAAGACAATTACGAACCAGAAAAAATATCAGAATTTGAATTAATAAACCAAGATCCTTCACTTAAAAATTATGAATGGGCAATTAAACGTAGAATGGATCATTATAAAAATATATTATCTCAAATAGAAGGAAATGAAAAGAGTCTTGAAAATTTTGCAAATAGTTATAAAACAATGGGACTTCATGCTTTAGAAAATGGTGATATATTATATAGAGAATATGCACCTGGTGCAAAAGGAATTGCATTATTTGGTGAATTTAATGGATGGAATCGTGATGAATTTTGGGCTAAAAGAGATAAATATGGTTTTTGGGAATTAACTATTCCATCTAATAATGGTAAACCACGTATTGAGCATAATACTAAAGTTAAATGTAATGTTGTTCTTGCTAATGGACAACGTGCTGATAGAAATCCTATTTGGTGTACTTATTTAATTCAAAATAAAGAAAGTTTTATATTTGATTGTGTTTTTTGGAATCCTCCTGAACCTTATAAATGGAATACTGAACCTCATGTTAAAATACCTAAATCACTTAGAATTTATGAATGTCATGTTGGAATGAGTTCTTTTGATATGAAAGTTTCTACTTATAGAGAATTTGCTGATACAGTTATTCCACATATTGTTAAAACTGGATATAATGCTGTTCAAATTATGGCTATTATGGAACATGCTAATTATGCTTCTTTTGGTTATCATGTTAATAATTTTTTTGCTATTGCTTCTAGAAGTGGTACTCCTGAAGATTTAAAATATTTAGTTGATGTTGCTCATCAAAATGGTCTTTTTGTTTTAATTGATATTGTTCATTCACATGCTAGTTCTAATGTTGCTGATGGATTTAATAATTGGGATGGTACTGATTATTTATATTTTCATGGTGGTGCTATGGGACATCATTCACAATGGGATTCTCGTCTTTTTAATTATTCTTCATATGAAACATTACGTTTCTTATTAAGTAATTGTGCATTTTATATTCAAGAATATCATTTTGATGGTTTTCGTTTTGATGGTATTACTTCAATGTTTTATAGAAATCATGGTATTAATTATGGTTTTAGTGGTGCATATCATGAATACTTTGGTGATAATTTTGATGAAGATGGTGGAGTTTATGCAATGTTAGCAAATACAATTATACATAGAATTAACCCAGAAGCTATTACAATATCAGAAGATGTTTCTGGTATGCCTGGTATGTGTCGTCCAATTGCAGATGGTGGTTTTGGTTTTGATTATCGTTTAAATATGAGTGTCTCAGATAAATGGATTCAACTTTTAAAAGAATATAAAGATGAAGATTGGAATATGGGAAATATAACATTTACATTAACAAATAGACGTTATAATGAAAAACATGTTGGTTATTGTGAAAGTCATGATCAATCAATTGTAGGTGATAAAACAATATCAATGTGGTTATTTGATAAAGAAGTATATTGGAATATGTCATGTAATGCTCCTGAGACAATTGTAATTAATCGTGGTATGTGTTTACATAAAATGATTCGTTTAATTACTTTTGCTTTAGGAGGAGAAGCTTTCTTATGTTTTATGGGAAATGAATTTGGTCATCCTGAATGGGTTGATTTCCCAAGACCTGGTAATGGATGGTCTTATGCTCATTGTAGAAGAAGATGGGATTTATGTGAAAGTCCATTTTTACGTTATAAATATTTATATAATTGGGATATGGCAATGAATAATTTAGATGAAGTTTTCCATTTCTTACCTGATAAAAGACAATATGTTACTTTAAAACATGAAGGTGATAAATTAATTGTTTTTGAAAAAGGAGATTTATTATTTATTTTTAATTTCCATCCTTATCAGAGTTTTGATAATTATAGAATTGGTACTTTATGGGGAACACCACATAAAATTTTAATTGATTCTGATGAAGAGAGATTTTTCGGAAAATGTAGATTGACTTATGGACATGAAAATACTTTTCCATCTATACATGAAAGCTGGATGAATAGACCTAATTATATTCAATTATATATTCCTTCTAGAACTTGTATGGTTTTAATTGCTGAAGAAAATATGGGTAAGTATGATTTAAGTAAAATTGGAATTAAAGCAATTCAGTAGGTATTTTTATTTTTAAATATGGTTTATTATAATATTTAATAAGTTAAAGAGTTAAAATTATTAAGGTTATTTAAAAAAAATTACTTATATTTATATTTATATTTTATATTTTTAAATTATTTTGTTTTTATTTTTATTTTTTATTTTATTTGTATAGATTGAAGTAAATTTAAATAAAAATGGAAAGATATAAAATATATTAGATAAATAAATTAAAATATTTATTAATGAATTAAATTTCGAAATATATTTTTTTATATGAAGGATTCAAGAATCTTTAGAATAAAATAATATAAAAAAAATATAATATCTGGTTATTATTATATTTTTATTTAATATTACCCAATTTGTGATAAATGTCTATTTATCAAAAATCCTTTGAAAAAATATTAAAAAATTCTGAGTTATTTTTTTCTACATTTATAATCCCTTTAAAAACTAATATTTCCGAAAGAAAATTTAATAAATTCAGACAAACATTTATTAATATAGTATATGATGTACATAATTTATATAAAAAATTAGCAATTATTTGATATCTTTAATAATTTATCCAAAATCGAAAAGGTAATTAATTCACTTCAAATTGCATTTATAGTTTGGAATAAAATTCCAAATAATGTTAATTTTAAAAATGATATATTTATATATTTTTTTTCAGCTACATGTTTAATCGAAATTAAAGTAATTTTAATTAATTTAATATATAGAACGAAAATAAAAATCAGGAATTAAAATTTGAAGAATGGATTAATAAAAATGGAATTGAGAAAGATTTTATTACATGGGCTGAAAAAATTATATTAAAAAAATATCCTGATTATTTATATTCTTTTCATCCTTCAGATATAATTCAATTATTATTTAATGAAATCAAAAAAATTTATAAATTTTCAAATGAGAAAGAAAATTCTATAAATGATTTTACAAATGATTTAATAAAATTTTCATTTCATGAACTTTCTCTTTTTAATAAATATAATTCAGCTATTTTAATTATTAGTTCTCTTTTAATTGCAATTTCAAATGAATTAAAAGAAGAAGAAAATTCAAAATTTAATATATTAATTAACAATTTATTTATTTCTCTAAATTTGAATGATATTATAAATGTAATTAAAGATTGTAAAAAAGATATTTTACAATTAATTGATGAAAATGAAGAAGAAGAAGAAGAAATTGAAATTTGTTTAACAAGAGAAAATTCTTCTAAATCAATATATGATAATTTTTTACTTATTGATAGTGAAAATGAAAATAATTAAATTATTTACATTCTGAAAACAATTTTTAATTTGTTGTTTGACAACATTAATTTATTTATTATATATAATAATCATTGTATTAATTTTTTATTATTATTATAAAATTGATAATAATAATTTATTTAAAAAGTTATTTAAATATATATATTTATATTTATTTATTTATAATAAAATATTTAAATTTACTTTAATAAAATATGAATTAAATTTATTTGATTTATAAATTTAAAAAAAATGAGATGCAATTCATCACCAGGAAAAATATCTCATTTACATTTATCATTTTCAAATTCAAAATCTCAATCAAAAAATGAAATAAACAAACCAAAAGAAATAAATATTCAAAATATAAAACAAATAGGAAATTATATAATAGGATGTGAATTAGGAAGTGGTGCATTTGGTAAAGTAGTATTAGCAACTCATATATTAACAAATGAAAAAGTAGCAATAAAAATATTAGACAAAATAATATTATCAGAAACACCAGAAGACTTAGAATTAGTATATCAAGAAATTTCAATATTAAAAATAGTAAAACATAAAAACATTGCTCAATTATATGAAATATTAGAAACACCAAAACACATTTTTATTATAATAGAATATTGTGAAGGAAAAGATTTAATGGATTACATTTTAACAAAGAGTAAATTAACAGAAATAGAATCATTAAAAATATTTCAACAATTAATAAACACATTATTATATTTACATAGTCAAAATATTACACATAGAGATATTAAAATAGATAATATGTTATTAGATAAAAATAAAAATTTAAAATTAGTAGATTTTGGTTTAAGTACATATTATAGTGATGATAAATTATTAAATCAACCTTGTGGAACAGTAGTTTATGCTGCTCCTGAAGTATTAGAAGGTAAAGAATATCATGGTATGTTAGCTGATGTTTGGTCTTCTGGTATTGTTTTATATGGTATGTTAAGTGGTTTTTTACCTTTTTGTGATAATGATGATGAAATTAATAAAAAAAATGTTTTAAAAGGTAAAATTGAAATACCTAATTTTTTTCCTCCTCTTGTTATTGATTTATTAAGTCATATGCTTCAAGAAAATCCTATTAAGAGATTTACTTTACAAGATATAAGAGATCATCCTTGGTTTAATTTAAGAAAATTTAATATGATTCCTGGTATTGTTATTGGTTATAATAAAATTCCTGTTGATGATGATGTTTTAAATGAATGTTTAAAATTTGGATTTAATAAAGATAAACTTAAAGATAGTATTATTAATAATAAATTTAATAATGGAACTGCTGTTTATTATTTGTTAGTTAAAAAAAAAGTTAAAAATGGAAAAAGTAGTGTTAGTGATTTGTGTAGTAAAGAATTTATTGATTTTGTTTTAAATGAGAAAAATGTTGTTTTTTATAATGAGAAGAAAAATTATAAATGTGATTATGATATTGATGATAAAAATTATGATAATTTCAATAATAAAGAAGATAATGTTTGTTCTGAAGGAATTAAATTTTGTAATGATGGAAGTAATGTTATTAATAAGGAGAATAATGTTGTTAATAGTAGAAATAATAATTCTAATATTAAGGATGATAAATTTGAAATTGAAATTCTTTCTTTTGAAAAAGAAAATATTCAAATCAATGGAAATAAAATTAATAAAAATGAAGGAAAAAAAGTTGAAAAAATATTAAATCAAAATTTATTAAAAACTACAAAAGAATCTTCTAATAATTCAATAAATAATAATTCAATTAATAAAAATTCTAATCATATAAAAACAGAAAAAATACCTCATAAAAAGTTTATAAATAGAAAAGCATTTATTAATAAAAGTATAGAAAAAGATAAAAAGTCAAAATTAATTAAAGAAATATCTAAAGAAGAAAAACAAAAAAATATACAAAATTTATCAATGAATGAAACAATAGAAGAACAATTATATAAAAAAAAGAAAAAAGATGTAATAACAAAATTAAAGAAAAGTCAAGGAGTAATTATTCAAACAAAAATAAAAAATTTACTTTCTCAAAAAATAGATGAAATTAAATATCAAACATCAAGAACTAAAAAAAATAAAAATTATAATTTATCAAAATCAATTGATTCGTCAAAAAAATTATATGATGAAGAAAATGAATTAAATGAAAAAAATAAAGCTATTACAAAAAGAAAAAATAATTATATGAATACAAGTATTGATAATAATACTCCAAAGAAATTAGGAATAAAAAAAAATAGTGTATTAAATTCAAGTATTAAAAATAGTCAAAGTCATAATAATAAAAAAAATGAAAATAAAGAAAAAACTGATATAACAAGAAATCAAATTAAAAAAGTTTTATCAAGAACTATTTCAAATAATTCAAATATAAATAATAATAATGATACAAATAATATTAATTCTAATTCAAAAAATATTTTAACATCTTATAGAAATTATAGAAATGATAAAACTAATTTTTCAAAATTAAATTTATCAATTCAATTTGATAAAATTGCAAAAAATATAAAAATAAAAAGAAATGTTTTAAAATTTGAGAAAAATAAGTATAAAAAATATAATAAATATATTTCATTTTCATCTATTTCTACAATAAATCAAAATACTTCTTCAAAAACTAAAAATAAATCAAAAGAAAGAAACAATTTATCAAGAAGTATATCAGAAAAGAGTAATTTACAAATGAGAATAAAATATGAAGAAAAAATAAGAAAAAATAACAAAATATTAAATAGAAGTGTATGTGGTTTAATAAATAAAAAATATGAAGTGATATTAAATAAATCATTAAGAGAAGACATAAGAAATAAATCATTAGATAAAAAAATAAATTTAAAAAAAGAATTATTAATTCCAAAAGATAAACAAATAAAAAAAATAATACATTTAAATTATTATACAGATAGAAATAATAAGTCAAATAATAAATATAATATGGAATCATCTGTTATATGTTATAGAAAAAAATCACCTTATGAAATAAGAGATTTATCAGATTCTCCTAAACATAATAATTTATTAAATGAAAAAACAAGAAAAAGAAAAATTCCTTGGAAAATAAAAAAAGATGGAATAGATAAAAATTTAGAATATGATGCAATTTATCATAAATATATCCAAAAATTAACAAAACCTAAATATAAAAAAAATAAAATAAATCAATCAAAAATTCCATTAAATCAAACCAATATTAGAATTAAACCTATATATCATAATAATGATTTAAATATTTCAATTAATAAAATTTCAAATACTAATTTTGAAAAATATAATATTTCAGTTAAAAATAATAATAATAAAAATGAAAGAAAAAAATCAATTAGAATAAGGAATAAAGATTTTATAAAAGGAAAAAATCATATTTCTTTATCTTCAAATATATCAGCAAATTCATCTAATTCAACTTATGATATTGGAATGATATATTTATCAATATATAATGGACCAATTGATATTTCTTGCATTTATTCAAAAGATAATTCATTTTCAAATTGTATTAAATTTATAACTGAAAAATTAAAAAAGAATAATATTTATTTTAATAATTCAAAACAAAATAAATTTTCATGTTTAAAAAATGGAAAACATTTTGAAATAGAAATTTATAAATTAAGTAGTTGTATACAAGGAATAAATCCTTTTTATTATAAATTTAAATCAAAACAATTTCCTAATGATAATAAACTTTTTTATACTCTTTTTTCAAATAATTAAATTAGTTATAAATTATTTATATTAATTATAAACTTTTGTTTTTTTAAAAAAAAATTTAAAAATATTATTAAAAATTAATGGAAGATAATAATTCAAATTTACAAAATAAAATACAAAATACAGTAAATAAAATAACACTTCCATGTGTTATCAATTTAATAGAGAAAACACAAGTTTTAAAAAAAGAAAAAACAAAAGTAAAAAAACATTTTATTGCATTAAAACAAATTGATCAAAATTTAATTGGTAAAGAAATAAATATAAATCAATTAAAAGGTTTTATTAATAAAGTTAATGATGAAAATAAGAATTTAAAAACAAAAGAAGATGCAATTAATCAATATATATTAAAAATAGAAAAAAAAGAAAAAACACTTGAAAATAAAAAATTAGATTATTTAAATATTCAAAAAGAAATTAATTCAATTAATATAGACCAAACAATTATAACTCATATATTAGGAAATGAAAATAAAAAAGATAATAATCTTAAAACAATTAAAAATGATAATTCAATTTTTAAAAATCCACTTATTAAAAATACAAAAAAAAAAAGAAGATTTAAAAGTTTTAATAATAAATTAGAAATTAATAATTCACCAAATGTATTTCCAAAACATAAGTCAATTAAATCAAGTTTAAATTTAAATCAATGTTCTTTAAATGATGCAGAAATATTAAATAAATATTCAGAAAGAAAAAATAAGAAAAAAAAACATAATTCATATCAAAAAAATAAATCTTTAACAATATCATCAAAAGTTTTAAATAATGAAAATAGTTTTGAAGATGATACATCAAATAATAGTATAAGAGGAAATAAAAATAAAACTATATCATCATCAAAATTTAGTAATAATTCAATTAATAATGGAAGAGATAAATATAGAAATTTAGATAAATATTTATCAAATGGGAAAAAAAAATATTCAACTACTACAAATCTTTCATTACCTTCAAAACAATTTAAATATACTACAAAAAATTCAGATTCAAGTGTTAATTCAAGTATTGTTGTTAATAAAAATAAAAATAATAGTAGAAGTGTTGAAAAACAACTAAAAGAAAATTTGAATTTAAATATTAAATCTCCATCAAGTAAAAAAAATATTATTAAAAGTAATAATAAATTATATAAAAATAAAAGTGTTGATTCTACACAAAAAATTGATATTACAAATGAAGATATATATATTAAAACTTATAAAAATAAAAAAAATAGTAATCATTTCAAAACAGATGTTGATTTAAATAAAAAAAATAATAAATATATGGGGAAAAAATTAAAGACTACATCAAATATAAGAGAAGGTTCAATAGAAAAAGAAAAAGAAATAAAATTATCTCCAAAAAATACTCAAACAATTACAGTTTCAATTCATAATGAAAAAAATAATATTTATAATAAAAAAAAAGTATATAGTCAAAGGGGAATTCCAAAAATTAAGAATAATAATATAATAAAGAATAATAAAGAAGAAAAAAATAATAAGCTTAATAAAAATAATAGTTATGAAAAAAATAAGGTAATTAAAAAACAAAATAATAAATTACAAAAAACTAAATTTTCTAATTTATTATTATCTGTTTTTAAGAAAAATATTTTAAGGAGAAAAAAAGAATTTTTAAGTTTATTAAAAATTAAAAAGAAACAAAAAACAAAAATTGAAAAAAATAAAATCAAACATGTATTTAAAAAATTTTATATTTTATTTCTTATAAAAGAAATCACTTTTTTTTTAAATTCAAAAAAAGTATTAGAAAATGATAATTTGCAAAATAAAAATGAAGAATCAATAATTAATGATATAGAAAATGATAACCTTAAAGAAAATTCAAATTCTGAAAAAATCAATAATTCTGAAATTAAAATATTTGAAGATAAAGATTTAAATATATTATTAAATAATTATCTTTCTGAAAATGGGGTAAATGGAAAAAATATTTCAATACAATATAATTCAAAAAAATATTTGGAAAGTTTAAATCAAATTAAAAATATTGCAAAAGAAACAAAAAAAATAGAAAAAAACATTCAAAATTTCATATTAAATATGAAAGAAGAAAAAGAAATTCCATCTAATTAAATTGTATTATAATATTTTTTTTATAATAATATTATTAATAAATTATAATTTCTTAATTTAAAAAAATAAATTTAAATATCCCCATTTCCCATATATTAAATTACATAAAATTAATAATTATTACATTTATTCCTCTCATATTTTATAAATCAAAAAAAATTATTTGATTTTTTTCATTTTTACAATTTTTGATTTTTTAAAATTTTCAATAAAATTTACAATTTAAAATTTATTTATTTTATATATTTATAAATTATTCATATATTTATTTATATAAATGTTTATTTTTAAATGGGAAATATAAGAAATAATGAAAAAAAAGTAGAAATACCACTTAATAAAGTATTACTTATTCAAAAAATATGGAGACAAAAAAGAAAAATAAAAAAGTTATTTATCAAAAATAAAATAACATTAACAACATCATCAAATAATTCATTACCAGGAATGGAAATAGAGTATTTTGATCCAACATCTTTACTTTCACCAGAAAGTCAAAAAACAGAAAATTTTCTTGGTGAATTTTCTTTATTAAAAAATAAAAATTTAAAATTATTAGAAAACTCAAATTTAATAAATGTAAAAAGATTATATAATAATAATACAATATATATAGGAACATTAAATAAAATTACATTTTTAAAAGAAGGAATAGGAACTTTATATAATATAAATGAAGGTTCAAAATATATTGGTGAATTTTTAAATGATAAATTTAATGGTTTAGGAAGAATAATATTTAATGATGGTTCTTATTATGAAGGTGTCTTTGAAAATAATTATCAAAATGGTTATGGTAAATTTCAATATGAAAATTATTCTTATATTGGAAATTGGTTAAATAATAAAAAAAATGGTTTTGGTGAAGAAAATTTTGATGATGGTTCTTATTATAAAGGTTATTTTATTAATGATTTGAAAAAAGGTTATGGAATTTTTAAATATGTAAATGGAAAAATAATTGAAGGTTTTTTTAATAAAGAAAATAAAGTTAATGGAATTACAAAAATGAAATTTGAAGATGAAGGAAAATTTAGTATTGGATTATGGGAAAATGGAATAATGAATGGAATTAATTTTTATTTTTGGAATAATAATCAAAAATATTTTGGTGAATATTTTAATTTTATTAAACATGGTTTTGGAATTTTTTTTTATGATGATAACACTATTTATGAAGGTTTTTGGATTAATGGAAAACAACATGGTTTTGGTATTATAAGAGATTTAGATAATGAAAATAATGTATTAAGTTATAATTTGTATTTTTATAGATTTGGTAAAGAAGTTACTCAAATTAAAGATAGTGATTATTTATTTAATGAAAAATGTCAAATTATACAAAATAAAGTTTTAGAGTTAAAAAATTTTTCTCAAAAATATTTTAATATTGAAAATATTTTTTCTTCTCAATTTAAAATAGATTTAAATTTATTTAATTTGGAAAATTTATATCATTAATTTTTTCTTTTATGTATAAATAGATATTCGATATATTATTTTTGAAAAAAAAATAAATTTTTTTAATAATTATAATATAATAAAAATTATATTAAGTTGAATTTTTTTTAAATATTTAAATTAAAAAATAAATAATAAAAAATATAATTATTAACGATGACATCAAGACCAGAAACTTTTCGTTTAAGAAATGAAAGTGATATTTTTAATGTTTCAACTGCAATGAGTCAAATAGAAATAAATCGTCCACAAAAAAAATATAATATTAGATTAAATAATATTGATAATATAAATAAATTTATAAATAAACCAAATTTATCAAAAGCTGAAAAATTTCAACAAAAAATAAAAAAAAATTTATCTGATTCAAATTTTACTTCAACAAAAGCTTCAACTAAAGTTTATAATAGTAATAATGAAAAAAAGTATTATAAATTAAATAGAGTTAATAGTGAAAATAATTATTTTCCAAAATTTAAAAATGATTTAAGTCCTTTTCAAAGAAAAATAATTGAAATTTATGGTAATGATGAAAATAAATTAAAATATATTAAAAGTCAAAATATAAAAAGTTCAAAAGGAAAAATTGAAAGAGAAACAAAAAATATAAATCAACATAAAATTTTAAGCCAAAGTTTAACTTGTAATAGATTTAATGGAAATAATATAAAACAATCTTTTGATATTGAAGTAAAAGACAATAAAAAATTTAATAATAATAATTCTTCAAGAGAAAATAAAATGCTCTCACTTAAATCAAATATCTTTTTTGTCCCAAACTGTGAACAAAAAAATAATAATATTAACTTAAAAATAAATAAACAATCTTTAACTGATAGAAATCAAACAAATATTTCATTTCAAAAAAAAGTAAATTATAATAAAAATGAAGAATTTACAAAATTAAATAATGTTTTTGATTGGAAAGATAGTTCAAATGAAATTTGGTTAAGAAGATATTATAAAAATAATATTTTAAATCATAGAGAAAGAAAATTAAGAGATTTAAATGGTTCTATGGATGATAAAAATTTAAATTATAAACTAAATAATAACAAAAATATTAATATAAGTGATACAGATATTAAAAAAAATAAAATAAAATTAGTTAAAAAATTTTATAAAGGAAAATCTAATTCTCTCATTCAAAAACAAATATCAAATATTAGTATTTTAAGTCAAGATGAATTTTATGAAAATAATTTAATTTGTGCAAATAAAAATGATAAAAAGAATAAAAATGATTATAAAAATGAAATTTGTCATTCATATTCAATTGAAAATGTAAAATATGAAGACATACCAGAAATTAAAAAATTATTAACAAATAATGGAATTCATATAATAAAAACATTATTAAATGGATATACATTAACAGGGGATAAAAAAGGTAAAATGATAATAAAAATAAGAGAAAATAAAAATGATAAATTATATAATCAACATTTAAAAAATGCTTCAAATGAAATATTAAAAAATGTTAAAGGTATTTCAATTATAAATGATGAACAAATTAAAAAAGAAATTAAATTAGTTCCTAATTTTCCTGCTGATGTTAATTGGCAATATTCTAATACTTATTTATATAGTAAAAATAGATTAGATAAAACTAATAATCCTCAAATTTCAAGAAAAAAAGGGAAATTTAATAGAAGTAATCAAATTGAATATAGTAAAATGTTAATAAATAAAAATAAAAATGTAAAAAAATAAATGTTTATTTTTTTCAAATAATGATAAAATATATATATATTGTTATAATAAATAATTTTTTTGTAATAAATTAGTTAATTTCATTAAACATATTTAAAAAATGAAAATTGAATAATAAAATAAATATTTATTTTTATTATTTTTAATTAGTGAAAAATATATGAATTCACTATTTACTCAAAACAATTCAAATAAGTTATGAAGTAATATTTTATTTATTTTCCTTTTATTGACTTTGTTTCAAAGTAATAAAATTCAAATGATGTTCAGAATTGTTTTATCTTATATTCCATTAAATATACTTGAATTATAAAATTTAAAATTCTGTTATTGAATTTGAGAATAGAATTGAATTATATAATAAAATATTAATTTCTATTGAAGATATTTTTTATATTTATAAATTTAATTTATAAAATAAACTCTTTAAAATAATGATTCTTTTAGTTTAGATAAATTATTCATATATTCATTTTTATTATTATCTATCAACTTATTATAATATTTATTATAAAAATTTGACTTTTTTATTTTTAATTCATTACTTTTTTCCAACAACATTTTTTCATAATTTTCTCTTTTTTTTTGATTAATTTCATTTAAAACATTAAATACAATTCTTTGACCATATTGATTTGTTTTAAATCTTATACTATTTAAATTATTTTCTTCTAATTTTTCTTTTTCCATTTCTTTAGGACTTTTCAAATTAAATTTTTTATTAATTCCTAATTTATTTTTTTCAATATTATTACTATAATTATTTCTTTTTAATAATTTTATTTCTCTATTTTTATATTCTTTATTTTTATTATTATAACCAAGTCCATTAAATTTATTTTTTTTAAAATTATCCATAATTTTATTATAATCTCTTAATGAATATGGTTTAAATCCTACATTTTCAAAATAATCATCTTCTTCGATTGATATATTTTTTTTCTTCTTTTTCTTTTTTTCACTAACTCCAACTTTAATTACATTCGGTCTTGCATAAATATAATCAACAGTATTAACTTTAGGAAAATACATTAAAGAGTTTATAGGTTGTTCTCTACTTCTATTAACATTTTTTGATTTATGTATAGGAGTTTTTATATTATTTTCTGAAAATGATTGAATTTTTGGTAATATTATTTTACTATTATTATTTCTTGAATAATTAATATAATTATTTACATAATCATTATAGTTACTATGATTATTATTATAATTATTATTATTATAATTATATTGATTTATATTATCTAAAGGTTGTAATTCATCATTTATTGGTGCCCCTGTTTTTTTCATTAAAACTTTTACTCCATTTCTATCTATTTTTTCTATTCTTCCTTTAAATCTATCTAAAAAATTTAAACTTCCTTTATATTCTTCTTCATTTTGAATATTTTTTACTATATTATCATTTATATTATTAAAATATAAAGAAAATGGTTGTGTCCCATGAATTGTTGATGCATTATTTATATTTTGAGTATTCATATTTATTATTCTTTAAATGTTTAATATTTAAATAAAAATGAACAAATTAATTAAAATCATTTATTTATTTTTGCTTTTAAATTTTATATTTTCTAATGATATTTTTAATAAAGAAAATGGAAATCAATGTAGTTCAAATTTAGAATGTAAACATTCATGTTGTAAAAAAAAAAAATGTGTTAAAAATGAAGATTGCAAAAATGATAAATATATTCTTTATTATATTGATGGAGTATTCTCCTTCTTTTTTATATTATGTGTTTTTATTTATGGTCATTTTAGATTAAAAAAAATTAATCAAAATGTTGAAGAATTTAAAAAAGCAAAACTTCTTTGGGAAGAATTTCAAAGACAACAAGAAGAAAAAAAAATAAATTAAAATTTAATATTTTGTTATTATTAATTCTATAATAAATTAGTATTAAAAATTTTTTTTAAATTTTACTTACAAAATTATTATTTTTTATGGTTATAATTTACAAAATAATACACCAAAGAAAATAATATTAAAAATTAATTTGTATTAAATTTATATAATTAAAAAAAGAAAAAAATCCAAAATGGTGGCAAAATTTTTAAGAGAAATAGATGTACTTGGAATTAAATTTCACTTGTATTCAGGTAAAGCTTTAAAAAGAAGTACAGCATTTGGTGGATTTTTAACAATATTATTAGGAATAATAACAATAATATTATTTATTATATTTGGAAATAACTTTTTTTATAAAAAACATCCTTCAGTAACAATGTCAGTAGAAAATACATTAAGTTATGAATATTTTGATTTAAGACAAGAAAATGTTTTATTTGCTTTTAGAATTGAAGATTATGATGCACATTTTATTGATACTTCAAATATTTTATATTTTAAAATATATTATTATACAACTGAAGAAGGAACAAATGGAGAATATCATTCTATTATTAAAGATGAATTTTTACCATATCATGTATGTAATGATAGTGATTTTCCTGATGTTAATTTAACTAAAACTTATGGTAAATTATATTGTCCAGAATTAGGAGGAAAAAAATTTGGAGGATATTGGGATAGTAATAATTTATATTATTTTGAAATACAAGTATTCTTTTGTGAAGATGGTGCTCAATATTCTGCTAGTAATCCTAAATGTACTTCTTTAGATACATTAAGAAAATTTTTAAATCAAGATGATCCTAAATTTTTTGCTTTATATTATCCTTTAGTTGAATTTAATCCTTTATCTTATAATGAACCATTAATAAGAAGATATAAAAATTATTATTACTGTTTAAGTTATAGATTACAAAGAAATGATGATCTTTTTTTAAAGAAAACAATAATGAATGATGATAAAGGATGGTTATTAAATGAATATAAAAATATAACAAAATGGGGGGTAGATTCATTTAGAACTACATATGCATATTTTTCAGATGAAGATTTAACTAAAGAAGGTTCTTCTACTAAAATCTATGAAATAAATTTATATACTACAATGGAAAAAAATTATTATACAAGATATTATATGAAAATTCAAAATGTAATTGCAATTACTGGAAGTATTATTAATATATTTATTTATTTTTTTGAATCTCTTTCCCATTTTGTAGGAGGTAATATGCAAAAATTAGAAATTATACAGAATACTTTTGATTTAGAAGGAAAAAAAAGATTAAGCAAACAATTAACTTTAAATAAAAAACGTTCTCTTCAATCAAGTGCAATAAATTTACCAAATATAAATTCTCATGATTTAAATGAAATACAATTTAAATTTGATTCATCAATTAAAAAATCAAATAAAAATCAACAATCATCACTTTTTAATTTAACCCAACAAGAAAAAGATCTAATATGCAATAATAAAGAAAAAAAAATAAAAATATTAACAAATAAAAGTAAACTAACTAATTCAAATGTTCCAAGTTATCCATCAATAGATACAATAGAAAATGTAAATATTTCTATAAATAAAAAACCTTCTATTAAAAATTATGATAAAATTGAACGATCTGGTTCTCAATTACTTTCACATTTAAAAACTTCAAAATCAATTAATAATAATTTACATTCTTATCTTGATGAAGATGAAGAATTAAGTTTAGGTTATATGTTAAAAGAAAATATAAAAATGAATCTTTTTTTCTGTTGTAATAAAAGATTTTCTAAATTTTTTAAAAAGGAAAATTCAAGTTTATTACATTGGTATTATATTTATTTAATTCAATCATCAAGATATATTGAAATGATGAAACAATTTGATTTTATTAAAAAATTACTTTTAAATGAAGGTCAAATGAATAGTTTGCTAGTTTTGAAAAAAATTAATTTGAAAATTGAAGAAGAAAAAGAAAATTTAATTACTATTAAAAATAATGATGTAGAAAATTCTGTTGTCAATTATTTTAAAAATATTATTAAATCAGATCGTATTACGAAAACAGATTCTTTTATTTTTGAAAATTTATCTGAAAAGATAAAAAAAAAAATATTGTGAATATATATAAATTGTTTTCCAATTTATTGTAATATTTATTAATTAATAAATATTTTTATATGTTATTTCAAAACTCAATAAATAATATAATAATAAAACATTTAATTATTTTTTTTATTTTAAATTAATTATTTAAATATTTAAAATTAAAATAATAATATTTAATAGCTTTTATTGTATTTTTGAAGAATATAAAAAATGTTTTAATTGGGGATTGGGGATTGGGGATTGGGGATTGGGGATTGGGGATT
>JAJMZS010000370.1:0-53983 GCA_023807205.1 Isotricha prostoma | reverse complement strand
ATTTATAATATTATATTTTTTTTATAATTTATATAAAATTATAAATTACAATTAAAGTTTGAATATTCTTTTTTATGATAATTATATTATTTGATAAATGAAATATCAAATTAATTAATATAAACAATAAAAATGCTAAAATCCAAAGGAGTTATTGATATAATTTATTGCAAATAATGATTGTTTTTCAGTTTTAAATTATCAAAAAAGGTAATTTGAATTTATATAATATTGAATAGAATATTGTTTATAAATAATAAATGAAATATTTAAAAATAAATTTATTCAAAAGTTTATTATTTTTGAATTAATCTTATTATGAGAAACATATTATGCTTTAAAGATATTAATAATTTAAAATATATTTATAACCAAGACTTATTTTATATATTTAATTTAATGGTTAAAAAATATATTAATTTTTCTTTTCCCCATCAATTATACCACTAATCTCTATATTAACAATATTAATAAATTTTAATTTTTTCTTTTCTATCTTAATTTCATCATCAATATCTCCAGATAATAATAATCTTAAGTTAATTGGTTCTATATCCAAATCTGGTGAATTTAAATCTATTTTTTCTTTTTTTGATTTATTTTGTTTATCATTATTTAAATCTGTTTCTAAATAAAAAATAATATTTTTTACCTTTAGAATTATTTTCCATACTTAATTTATTAGTTTTTAATTAATTCATATACAAAATATTATTTATTAATAAATTAAGAATATTTAATTTGTTATCATTATAAACAATATTTTTAATGTAAAATTTTTTATATTAAAAATATTAATCTAATTTTTAATAAACATTTTTTTTAATGAAATTTAGATTATATTTGAAATATAATATGCTTAATATATATTATTTCAATACATCTTATAAATTTTTATTTTTTTATTTATAAATTTTTAATTTTATTTTTACTTATTTTTTAATTTTTTCATTTTTGATTTATAAATTTTTAGAAATTTCTTTCATTTCATTTTCTTTTTTTATTTCATGTTGAGGATTTATATTTACTAAATTAATATTAAAATCTTGATTATTGTTTATATTAGGAAATATATTATTATTTTGAATATTTTGATTATAATTTTGTTGATTAATATCATTAAAATTAATATTACCTATTAAATTAATAATATCATTTTGATTATTATTATTATTATTAATATTATTATTTTCATTATTATTATTATTAATATTATTATTTGTATTATTTTGATTATTATTAATATTATTAATAATATCATTTTGATTAATTAGATTCTGATTTTGATTATTATTTGATTGAAAAAAAATTGAATTGAAATCATCTAATAAATTAGTTTTATTTTCCTTATTAATATATTGACCTTCATACTCTTTATTTCTACTAGAAATATTTTCATTAATATCCATAATATCTCTAGCAGATAAAATAGAACTAGGAATATCATGATCATCATTATCTATAATATCTTCAGTATTTAAATTAGAATTAGGAATATCATTATCATTATTATTAATAGAAGGTCCATTAATTAAATTTTTAAAAGAATTTCTTTCATTATTATCTTCAAATTCATCAACTATAATTTTTTTTTCTTTTACTTTTTTTTCTCTTCCAATTTCATTCATTTTTTCAAAACCAAATTCTAAATTTGGAATAGGAATATTTTTAGTTATTTTTATTTGCATATTATCATTTGCAATTTGTGTAAATGTTATATATTCATTTGCTCTTTGTTGAACTTCACAATAAAAACTTCTTGTTTCTTTTGATAAAATATGTTTTAATTTTTCATTGTTTTCATTTGAAACTTTACCTAAAGTTTTAAATATTGTATTCATTAAAATTTCCTTTGTTATTTCAGATAAAGTTTTTAAATTGATAAAATCAATTATTAAATTAATTATATCATTTTCACTTATTAAAATATTATTTCCTTCTTCATCAATTGCACTTACATTTATAATTAATGTAAATAATTCACCTAAAATTGTAATTCCTACTTTATATAAAGCTTCTTCACCTTCATTTAAATTATTTTTCATTGCTAAAAAAAATTTAAACATTGAATATTGTTGTAATTGTTTTATTCTTAATATTAAATTTGATATTTTCCATATTATATCTTCTGATACATAATCTTCAGATAAACAAAGCATTTTTAATAAAATATCAATTTCATATTTAAATGAAGGAGAATATTTCTCTAAAGCATAAAATATTTTTGTTGTTAATTCATTTATAAAACAATCATTTATAGAATTACTCATAAAATTAAGACTTTCATTTATAATTTGTTTAATATTATTTTGATTAACTATTATAAATACTAAATCTAAACTTTTTCTTTTAATAGCAAAATCAGGATCATTTAAAAATTCCAAAATAATATTTTCATGTTTGTATATACTATTAATATCAATTTTTGCAATATCAATTAATGAATTCATAGCTAAATATTTATAATTATTATCCTTATTTGATAAAAATTTTCCTAAAATAGAAGAAGCAATATTTCTTAAATTAGAAGAACTTTCAAAAGAAAAAATAGTTCTAACTAACTCATACAAAATACAATTTCCAGTATTTTTTCTAGAAGTATTAGTATTAGAAATAACAGAACTTAATAAATTTATTAAATCACTATTATCATTTTTCTTAACTTTAGCAAAATAAGATAAAGTTTCCAATATTTTAACTTGTAAAAAAGGATCACAATTACCATTAATATCATATTCAGAATAATAATCAATACTAATTAATTTATTAAACATTTTAATTAAATTCAAAGAATATTTATGATATTTTTTAATATATTTTTTCTCACTTTTAAAAATTTCATTAACTAAACTTAAACCACTTAATAAAACTCCATGATTACTATCTTCAAAAATACATTTTAAATGCTCAGCTACAGTTTCTAATAATTCAGGACTAGATTTAATAATTTTAATTAAAGCCAAACAAGCTTTTTTTTTAATATAAGGATTAGAACTATTTAAACAATTTAAAACTTCATTATAAATATCTCTACACATATCAGGAGTTGATATTTCACCTATTGAGTTTAATGCACAAGCAATTATAAATTGATTATTATTTGATAAATCTTTTTTAATTATATTTGATGTTAATAATAATATTTCTGAATTTTCATTTAATAACATACAAATTCCTAAATATGCTAATCTTTTTTCTGTAAAATTTTGACTTGCTAATAAAGTTAAACATGTCATTTGAATAAATTCTGTTTTATATCCCATTAAACTCATTGCCATACATTTTGATAATGAACGAACTGCATATTTTTGAGCTTTGTCCTATTTTTTTATTTTATTTTTTTTTTTTTTTACTTTTTTTAAATTTCTAATTAAAGCACTTTCTTTGTTACAAAGAGAACGTTCTTCTTCAATTGTTTTACATTCTCTTATTTTTTTTATAAATTCTCTAAGTTTTGTTGACATTTTTTTTTCTTTTAAAATTAAATACCAATTGTATATTTTTTAATATATTTTATATTTAAATAAATATTTTGTTTATTTATAATTAATTTTAATAACATAACAACCATGATCTGATGTTATGCATATAAAATTTTTATTAAATTTAAGATAATATGCATATCCCATTGAAAAGAATTGTTTTTTTTTTTGTTCTTTATTAATTTCTTTAATATCATATAAATTGAATTTTTTTATTATTTTATCGTTTTCAAAAAAATTTACATTTCCATCAATATCTAACATACCAAGAACAATTTGATTTTTTCTTAAAGTTTGATTTTCATTCATTATATTATTACTTTCTCTTCTAAAATCATTATTATTAGTTTCTTTAATAGGAATATTTTTAACATTTTTAACTTTAAGAATATTATCTTTATCATTAATATTATTAATCTTTTTTACATTAATATTATAATAATTATAATCATTATTAACATTACTATTATCATAAAAATCAATAGCAATAACTTCATCACCAATACTAGTAAAAGATTTAACTAAAGTAAATTTTTCATTAATTTCTCTAATTTCACATTTATTTAAATCTCTAACTAAAAATAATTTACGTCCAGGAATAATTTTACAATGACTTACATGTCCGAATTTTTCATCTAATGGTAATTTAAAAATTTTTGAATCAAGATCAAGAGTATTTTGAACACATAAACGTCTTTTTTTATCAGATAAAAATTCAACATAAACAAAAAAAGTTCCATCATAATCTAAAGGAATAGAATAATTAGTAATTTGAATACTAAAATTATCTTTTTCTTCATTTTCTAAATGTGTAATTTGAATAAATGCATCATATTTATTAATAGTAATATTTCCTTCTTCTTGAGGAGCAAGTTCAATTAATAATAAAGAATTTTTTGATATTAAAGTAAACATATTTTCACATTTTTTACTATGAGCATAGTCACTTTTATAATTTTTAATTCTTGTAATTAAATTTGAATTAGGTGAATCAATATTAAATTTTAATATTTCATCATCACCAACTGATGCATAAAAAACATTATTTTTTTCATCAAATACTATTCCTGAAATATTTTCTTGTGATAATTCATTTATTAAAGTTGATTTTTTATCTTTAATTGAAAATGAACATATTCTTCCCATCATTGTTCCTATTACTACATTTTGTAATGATAATCCTAATGCACTTATTGGATCTGCAAAACGAATTTCTATTAATGAATATAATGTAAAAGTTTCTTTTTTCATTTTTTTTTTTTAATTATATTAACATAAAATTTTAAAATTTTTTATTTTAGAATTTTTTTATTATTTAATAAAAATTTATATTTCTTATTTTTTATATTTAAAATATTATATCCAAAATTCATCATGATTTTTTATAATTATTATTATTAATTAAAACAATAATTATAAAATTCTAATAAAAGTTGATTGGATTTATTTTCATCATTATTCATTATATATCTTTCAAAATTGTTATAAATATCATCAATAATTTGTTGAGTTTTTGGTTCAATTGAATAATCTTCTCTTTCACTTTTAGTTGTACTATATGATGAACTATAAGAGTTATTATAAACTAAATCAGAATTATTGAAACTTGAGTGAAAAGTTCCATTTGAGTTAGAAGTTCCATTTGAGTTAGTTATTTTCATTGTTATATTAGATTCTTTAATATTAAATATTGCATTATCCTTAATTTTTTTTTCTACTTCTTTATATATCAATTTTTTATCATCATTTTTTGGAACTATTTTTTTTATTTGTTTAAATTCTTGTGATTCTGGAAAATTATTCATTTAATTTATAGTTTTTTATTAACTTTTTTCTAATTTATTTTATTTTATTCAAATTTCCCCTATTTAAAAAAATTAATTGTTTTATTTTTTTTTTGACCTATTATAAATATTTAATAAAAGAGATGCAATCATTAAAAAATGATAGTTTAGAAAATGGTTACAATAATAATAAAAAAATTAATACTTTTCCAAAGGATTTTAGAAAACATTTAAAAGAAATAACAAGAAAATACAAAAGTTTAAAAAAACCAGATGATAAAATTGAAAATCAATTAATATTTAATTTAAAAGATAATATAAAAGAAAAAATAATAACAACAAATAATTCATATCTTCCATCAGAAATTTCAATACTTAAAGAAAATACTCAAAGAAATGAAACAAATGAAAATTCTAATAGAAAATCATATAAAAATTCATTTGAAGTTAATAATTTTAGTTTCCAAAAATCCAATTTTCTTCAAAAAGATAAACCAGAAACATTAAAGAATTATGAACAATATAAAAATATATTAGAAGAAAAAATTTTTGAATTAAAAAAAAAATTAAATTATGAAAATAATAAAAATGAAATTGAAGAAATAAATACATCAATAAGGAAAATTAAAATAAATAAATTTATAGAAATTAGTAGAATAAATATTAAAGCAAATCCATTTATTACATTTATACAAATGTTAGATACAAAAGATTTATATTCTTTATTTAGAACTTGCAAAGAAATTAAACAATTAATTATTAATGCATTAATATTTGAAGTTAAAACTTTTATATCAAATAAATTTGAACAATTATCAAAAGGAGTTTTTTCTGATAATATTTATTTATTATGTTTTAATACATATTATGAAGATGATAATAAATATCTTCAAATATTTTTAATAATAAAATCTAAATTAACATCTAAAATGTTATGTAATAAAAGTGTTCATTTACAATATTATGCAAATTTCCCATGTGATAATGGTGAATATGTTTTAAATCATTTTATTTTTGATATTAAATCAAAAGAATTACATTTTTGGATTATGAAAGAATCAACTAATTTTTATGAAGATAATTTAAATAAAGCATATTTTATGCATATTATGCAATATAAATTAAATGATTATGCTGAATTTACAATAAATATTTTTACTTATAAGGGACTTATGAATATTAGAAAATTAACATGGCAAAAAATAAAATTATTTAAAACTCCAAATGAAGATTATTATGAATATAATAAAGAAAATATATTAAAAAGAGAATTAGTTGATTATGATATGAGTAGATATTGTGAATTAGAAATTTGTAAAGGGAATTGGCATGATATTATTTTAATGGATAATAAGGAAGAATATAATGAAATAATTAATATTTTTGATTTAATGTTTAATGAAAATTATAAAATTTTGAAAATTTTATTTGATGATGTTGGTTATTATATTTTTAAAATTTATTTAAAAGCAATTAAAATAGGAGAAATTGGGAAAAAAAAAGAAAATGATATAGGAATAAAAATTAAAATAAAAAATAAAAATGATTTTGTTTCAAATGAATGTAAAAAAAATAATTTAATATTAGATAGAAAAAACGAAATAGAAATGCATATTGATGACATTTTAGTATTTTATTTCACAAAAAATAAAATATAATATAAATAAAATAAACAATTAAATAATAAAAATTAATAATATAAATATTTGAAACAATAAATAAAAAAAAATTAAAAAAAAAAAATAAAAACCAAAAAATCTGAATTTAAAACCCAAATAATAATAAAATGATAGAAAACGAAGATCAACAACAAAAAAAAAACGAACTAAACGAAAAATCAAACAAAGAAAAACCAAAAGAGAAAAAATACTATGGAAAATTATTAATATTCCTAATAATAATAGCAATAATAATAGAATATTATGTATTTGTATATGAAATTATAATAAAAAACCTAAAAAAAAAAAATATAAAAGTCCTAATAACACTTTTAATAATATTTCACATACTAATAATATTATTAATAATTTCATTTATAAAAACAATGACAACTCGTCCAGGAGACATTCCTTTATATTGGGGATTTTACATTGGAGATGATGATATAAAAAGAAAAAGATATTGTTTAATTTGTAATGTATTTAAACCAGAAAGATCACATCATTGTTCAGTTTGTAATTCTTGTGTTTTAAATATGGATCATCATTGTCCTTGGGTTGATAATTGTATTGGATTTTATAATAGAAAATTTTTTATGCAATTGTTATTTTATGTTTTTTGTATTACTTTTTTTATTGATTTTTCTGTTGCTTATTTTGTTTATGAAATTATTAATGATATTATTAATAAAAGATTAAAGTATTCTGATATTTTTCATGCTGGAATTATTTTAGTTTCTTATTCTTTTATTTTTGTTTTTAGTTTTATTTTTCTTGCTTTTTTTAAATTTCATATTCAGTTAGTTTTAAATAATTCTACTACTATTGAATCACTTGATAAAGAACATCAAGTTGAAAATGAAAAGTTTAATATTGGAATAAAAGAAAATTGGGTTCAAGTTTTTGGGAATAATTGTTGTCTTTGGCTTCTTCCTTTAGATTTAGATTCTGGAAAACCTATTGGTGATGGTTTAACTTGGAAAATTAGGGAAAATTTAAATAGTTTAAATAGTTATGGTAGTAATTTTAATGAAGGACCCAATGCTAGAAATAGTAATAATCCTATTGAAATGAATAATTTTAATAATAATAATTTTGCTACTTCTCCTATTAGTCCTACAAATTTTAATTCAAATGAACAAGATAAAGTTTAATTTTTTTTTTATTTAAAAATATATGTTTTTTAAAGATTTAATGATATTAAAATATTAAATACAAATTTAATATAATGTATATATGTTAATTTAATAAAATTTATTATAGACTTTTATTAAAAGTAATATTCCTATGAAATTAATTATTGATGTTGAATATATAAGATATTTTTTCATTATAAAAAATAAATATTTAAAATAAATTGATTTATAATTAATCATATCTAATTTTTTGTCACTATAAAATTTAATTGTGTGAGAGTCATAATCAAAAATTGTTGTATATTTTAATAAAAAAGTTGTACCAAGACTCCAACTATTAGGATTAAAAGTATCAAATTCAATTAAAAAATATGTTAAATATCCCCAATTTTCATATAAATCATTTAATCCTAAATCAAAACCTATTCCATCAATCACAATTGTTAAATTTTCAAAAGGAATATCACTCATTTTTTTACATATTATTTGTTTATATCTTTGATTATTATTATCATTTATATAACAACTTTCTTCTTCAAATTTGACTTTAAAGAATTTTTCAATTAAAAAATCAAAAAAATCTTTTGGTACAAATATTTTTAAATGAGCAGTATTAAAAAATGCATAATATGAATTTAAATAATTAATAGACATATTCATATTTGTATAATTTTTAAAACAAATCATATTTAAATTAAAACTCCATCTTATATCATCTGGATTAACATTAATAATATATGAAAAAGTTTGATTTGAATGATTTAAATATTTTATATGATCGCCAAAAAAAATTTCACCAGAACTTTTTCCAATATGATATAAACCAAATCTTTTTTTATCAATGTATTTATTATTAAATAATTGATCAATTAATGAAAATTTAACATCATTAAATTTATGAGCAAGTGAAATTGAAGTAAAAACAAAATCTTTTTTTTTCTTCATAAAATAAAAAGAATAATTTAATTCTCCTTTAAAATAAGGAAAAGTAATAATATCTTCTCTTAATTCTACATCAATACTTTTTTCAATACTATAAAAAGAAACATTTAAACTTTCATTAATAATTTTAACACTTTTTGAACGAGATCCATTTAATAAAGTAAATTCAAAATAAGAAAAACTATTATCCATTGAAACATGTGTTAATGTTGTATCAACTGGTTTTCCTACTTTAATTACTATTATTAATCCAGAGAAAACAAATCTTGTAAAATGAAATGAAAAATCATTTGATTTTATTAAATAAATTAAAGAAATAAAAAAGAAAAAGAAATATTTTTTCATTTTAAAAAATAATTCATTTATTAAAAATAAAATGAAATTAAATATTTTTTATTTTTATAAAATAATGTCAGTAAATTATCTTTCAGATTATATAAAAGAAAATCCAGATTGTCCAATTGATGATATACTTAATGATGATGAAATTTTAGATGAATTAAAATTAAATAATGATATTTTGATGTCATAGTAAAAAATTCTATTTATTCAATAATTTTTAGTTTAGCTAATCATTTAAATGAAATCTCAAAATACTTAACTACAAATATCAATGAAATGACAAATTATAAATCTGCATTTAAATATCCTTTTATAGTAACTGAAATATTATCTAATCATAATGAAAAAATTTCAAATAAATTATTTTTAATTGAAGGAGAAAATAAACCTTTAATATTAGAAATTATTGAAACTTTAAATGAAACTAATATTCAAGATTCAACAATTCCTGGATATGTTACTAAAATTATTATTGCCCATATTTCAAATGATAATTTTTTTAATTGTATTTTTAATTATTTAAATGATTTATTTGATTTTTTATTCAAGCATATTGAATCTGATTCAATTAGAGATATTACTTATGAATTAATTAATAAAGGACTTCATTCAAATAATCAAGATAAATTTATTGACATTTTTAATTTTTTAATAAAAAAATTAAAAGAAACAAATATAAATTATAATATTTTTCAAAATGAAATTTGGTTAATAATTGCATTATGTAGAACAAATGAAATAATATATAATAAAATAGATGAAATATTATCAATTATAGTAAGCGTTTTTTTAGAAAAAGATGATAATACAATGAGTGATTTACCACATGATATTACATCAAATGATGATTGTATTAGATATACATTATTAATGCAATTAATAACAAATTGTTTATATATTGCTTTAAAAAATAATAATGAAAATATTTTATCTTCAAATTTAAATATTACTAATTTAATTGATACTAATAGATTATCAGAAAATATGGAAGAATTATCAAATATTGATATTGTTACTAATTATAATAAAAATACTTTAGATGGATTTAAATTTATTGGAAAAAATTTTGGTTTACTTTATCGTGTTTTTGAAAAATGTCATAAATTTTCACAAAATAATGAACTTTCCTGTACTTTATTTCTTTCTAATTTATTAGATACTTTAATTATATTACTTAACTATGATTCAAAATTCCCAGTTTTAAAACAAAAATTTTTAATTGAATTAATAAAATTAATGATTGAATTTCCAAATCATACAATAATAAGTCAAAAAATAGTAAAAATATTTTCAATTTTCAATAAAGAAAATATAAATTTAACAGAAATTAAAAATAACATTGAACAAATATTATCAAAATCAACAATAGACGAGGTTTTTATAAATAATGAAATAATATCAAATAAATCACCAATATCACTTTATTTAGTTTATTTTATTAAAATATATCTTTCATTAAATGGAAATGAAAATTTAGAAATTATTAATAAATATAATATTATTAATTCAAAAGGTTTATTTCAAGGAGAATTACAACCTGATACTGATATTGTACAAAAATTTGAAGATGAAGAACCAATTGAACAAGCAAAAGATATTCATGATACTGAAGCTTTCTTATTTACAACTAAAAAAATTTTGGAAGACTCAAAGAAAGTTTCAAAGAAATTAAAAGAAATTGATAATCTTTAATTTTTATATTAAATATTTTATTTATATATTTTAATTTTAAAAAAAACGAATATTTAAATAAGAGTTAAATTAATATTTTTTTATTATTTTTATAAATAAATTATTAAACTCAAAAAAAAAAAATGAGTTCAAATAATTATAAATGGAATGATAATTTATCAATAGAAAGAATAGAAAATAATAATAATGAATGTTATATAAGTTTAAATAGAAAAAGATTAAAACATTATAAAAGATTTTCAAATAATATTTTAAAAATATGTCTTAAAGAAATACAAGTTAATATTTCATCATTATCTAAAATTTGTTCAATTTGTTTTGAAAAAATACCTTTTCAAAATCAACATTATTTACATTGTGGGCATGTATTTCATTGTGATTGTATTTCTAAATGGTTAAATTCTTCAAATGTTTGTCCAATTTGTAGACAATTAGCAGAAGGAAATTGTATAAATAATAATTTAAGTTTTCCTTCAAGAGATATATTTAATATTAGAAGTAATAATAATATTAATTATCAAGATGAATTTAGTAACTTTATTGAAGATATTATTTTAATACTTTTAATTAGTTCTTGTTTACTAATTTCAATATTCAAAATTGTAATTTTTAAATCAAATTTTAAATAAAAAATAAATATTATTTATTATTGATAATTAATTAATTATTACTTAAAAAAAAAAATTTAAATCAAAAAAAAAAAAAAAATAAACATTTATTCAAAAAAAAAAAAATGGATAAAACAACAGAACAAACAGAAATAGACACATCATCAAAACAAAAAGAACTTCCCCAATCAGAAAATAGAAAAGACGATGACGCACCATTAAAATATATATTTCAAACAGTAGACGATCCATCTCATTACAAAAATATATTTACAAAAGAAAACTTCCAAACATTAGCAAAATGGGGTTTACGTGACAATATGGAATTAGTAAAATTTCGTTTTAACACATCATTTACAATGACAGATATTGATAGATTTTTAAAAGATTTATTTAATGATAATACAATTAAAAAAAATTTTCCTCCATTATCACATATTATACCAAAAGAAGGTAATGAAGTCAAAAATTTTAAATATAAAATTTTAAGAACTCAAGCAACAAATTTAGATATTTTTGATTGTTTATATGAAAATGATATTGTGACTCCTGAAACTGGATACATTCATCAAGATTATGATATTAATGTTGATGATTTTATTGTTAGTGATAAATTAAGACAAAGTTTAATTGTTGAAGATAGTGAATCTTATTTAACTTTTGATAATGAAAAAAGAGATGAGTTTTTATTTCATATTTTTAAAAGAATTGTTCTTGGTGGGTCACTTTGTCAAAATGAAGAAAAAATTGATCCTTATTTAGATATGACTAAATTTTTTTATAAGGATTTAGTTTCTGCTGCGAAAGATCCTGATAGTGGAAAGATTTATATTAGAAGTATTCCTATAGAAATTTTAGATGTTGAAGGTAATAATTTGTATAGAAATAAATATCATATTCAAAATTTTTTTTATGTTGTTATTGATCCTTATCAAAGATATGTTCATTTATGGTATCATAATTGGGTTCCTTTTTGGTAAGATTTTTTTTTTTTTTCTCAATTTTTTTTTTCTTTTGTTTTTTAGTTTTTATAAGTATTATTTTCATGAAATAAAATAAAGTATTTTAACAAAAAATTAAAATTTTTAAAAATAATAAAAAAGTAAATTCTTTATTTTAAAATAATTTTAATTAAGTAAATTACTCATTTTGTTTTATTAAATTAATTTTAACTTCATTTAATTGAGCAATTTTATTTTTATAATTTATAATTTAATTTTGATAATCTATCTAAATCAATTTGATTATTATCAATTAATTTTTTAATATCTATTTCTCTTCCATTATTTTTTTAAATAATTCTTTTGATTTATCATAATTATTTTTTATTTTTTATTCATTTTTTATTTTATTATATCCATTATATTTGTTTGAATTATCATAAAAAAATGAAATACATTTATTAAAGAATCCTCTTATTCCATGAGTTGATTTATATTCTTCAATATATTTAGGAATTAAATCTTTTACTTTTTCCCTTGTTTCACAATATAATTTAAAGTCAAAACATTTAGAACATGAATTTTTCTGATCATAATTAAAATCACAATCAATATATGTATATTTTATCATTGTTAAAAATCTCCAATAATCAAAATTTACAAAAGGATTTAAATATACCATTAAAAACATTAAATCATTTAAACATATTTTTAATTCATCTGGTATTATTTTATTTAATTTATTTCTTATTTCGTTTATTAATAATTCTTTTAATTTACTCATATTATTAAAACTTGGATCTCTAATAAATTCATTAAATACTCTATCACTATATTCTTTTCCATAAGGCATACTTATATATTCACAAAATTCATTGAAATCTCCTTGTCTTTCTGAATGAAATTTATTTTTTATTAAATCTATTATTTTATTATCAACATCTTTTTCTGACAATGAATCTATATTAGGATATAATGATATTTTAGAACTGAAAAAACTAACATATTTTTTTTTTTCAAGATGAAACATAAAATCTCCATCATAATCACATAAATTTAAATTTGATAATAATTTTTTTTTTATATTGAAATAATTATTTTTTTGTTCTTCAATATCTTCTAATTTAGTAAAAGGAGGATAATTTAAATTAGTATAAATACATTTTCCATCTTCATATAAATCAGCTCTATTCATTTTTTTTTTATTTATTTATAAATTAGATTTAAAATAAATAAAAAAATTAATATTAATATTTTTCTGTTTGAAATTTTTACATTAAATATAAAGAATAATTAATATATTATTCTACTTATTTAAATCATTTTTTTAAAAATTTAATATTATATTTAATTTAAATCATTTACTTAATTTAAAAATAAAAAAAATTAAATAATATAAATCTTGCTATTTAATTTTTTAAATCTTCTTTTTATTATTCTAATAAGTACATGATTAAGAATTTTCAAATCATTATTTTCTCTTTATACTTTATCTAATTTTTCTTCTGTTATAGTTTTTTGTCTATAAAGTTGTTATCCTTATTTATTAGATTTATCTTATTATTTTTTTTAATATAATTTTTTAAAATCTTTATTATGACTATCAATATCAGTTTTAAAGTAAATTCATTTCCCATTTTTAATTCATAATCAATATAATCAAATTTTTCTTACTGAAAATTAATAAAAAATGGGTATACATAATTAAAAAAAATATTTTTATTTTAATTTGAATTATAATATAAATTAAACAAAATATACATATGATTATATATTGAATTAAAGTTGTTAATATATTTTATTCCCTCTATTAATAAATTCAAATTAATAATTCAAAAAAAAAATATATATATATAAAAATTAAAAAATGGATGATTCTGATTTATTAATCTTAACATTAAATCAATTAGGATGTCTCCCAGAACCAGTAGATCCAAATCAAAAAATAAATTCAATATCTGAAATTCAAGATAATGATTTCAGAATAATAATTCATAGAATAATAAATAAAATAATTCAAATAAAAGGAATGGATGTATCTTTCCCAGAAAATCCTTCAATTGATATGACAAGAAAATATCAAGAAGCTCAAAAAATAGCAGAATTTATTAAGAGTTTAGGTTATAGAGGAGATTTAGGTATGAATTCAATATTACATCCTTCACAAAGAGATAAACAAAGAATTATTGAATTTACTTTAGAAATTATTACTAGTAATGATGTTGGTGAAGGTGAAAATATTCAAGGAATTACTGAAAAGAATATGAGTAAAATTAAAATTAGTAAAATTTTAAATGAATGGTATAAAGATATTTGGATTATTCCTGAATTAAATAATAATGTTTATATGAATAAAGATAATAAATTTGATGAATATATTTTAAAAATTGATAATTCTAAAATGAAAAGTTTAAATAAAGTTAATAAAGAAAATAAAATTATTGATGGATTTAATGATATGGGAAAGAATACTTCTATGCAAGTTGATGCTGCTAATAATTTATTAATTATTCAAGAGCAAGATAATGAATTATTAAAATATTCTGCTGGAGGTGAACAAAAACATAATTATTTAATTGAAAAATTAAAAAATAAAAATAAATTTAAAGGAAATGAAAAAAGTATTAATCAAGAATTACTTGATTCAATGGAATCTAGAAATAAAGCAATTAATTTTTTATATCATAATTATAAAGAAAATAACTTTATTAATAATGTTAAAATAATTAGGAAAAAAAATAAAGAAATTTTTGGTAATATAATTCCATTTATAACTCAATCAACAAAAGCAAATAATGATGAAAATTCAACAACAGAAAATAATGATAATCAAACAGAAGAAGAAAAAGCAAATTTATATAAATCAAAACTTGATAATATAATAAATACATTTGAAGAAGAAAAAAAGATAAAAAATGAAGAAATAAATGAATTAAATAACGAAGTTTTAAATATAACAAATCAAATAGAAAAATTGAAACAAAATCACGAAGATAATATAATAAAAAAAAATTTAATGTTAGAACAATTAGAAAATTTAAAACAAGAAAATAATGATTTATTAAAAGAAATAGAAGAACAAATGACTGCATTTGAACAAATGAAAAAATTACAACAAAATGAAATGGTAGAAAATGAAGTAATACAAGAAGTAGAAAAATTAGAAAAAAAATATGAAGAAATGATTAATAATTGGGAAGAATATAGTAAAGAAGCAAAAGGAAGAATTCAAGAATTAAAAACTGCAATTGATACAAAAAGAAAAGAATATTCATATAAATATGATCAAATTGGTATTTTAAAAAAAGAAATTGAAGAAATTACTATTAAAATTTCAATGAAAGAAGAACTTGCTAAATTTTTAAATGAAGAATATCAAAAAATTCCTATTAGAGTTAATAGAAATATTTTTATTAATAGAATTGCTGAATTAACTAAAAAAATTGAGAATGAAAGAAGAAATATAACTCAATATTTAAATGATTTAAAAGAAGCTGATAAAAAAATTGATAGATTAAATTCAATAATTAAAAGAGTTCATAATGAACTTGAAGAAACTTTATTTAATGATGCAAAAAAAAATAAAAAAATTAATGAAGTTTATAAAGCTTTTATTCAATTAGGAGGAGGATATGATGAAATTCAAAAAAATATTTTAGAAACTAGTAATAAAAAATATAAACTTAAAGAATTAACTAATACTGTTGATGAATATAAAGCTAAATTAAAAAGTTATGATATTGAACAATTAAAAGAACAAGTTGAATTTCTTAAAAAAACAAATAATCAAAAATAAAAATAAAATTAAAATTAATTATTTGATTTAAATTATTACTAAAAAAAATTATATTTATTAATTTTTTTTATTAAAATTTATTTTCATAAAAAAAAATGTCATCATTTACAAATTTATATAAATCAAATCAAAGTAGAATAAATCAAATGATAAATTAAATTGTTTATCAGAAAGATTAAACTCATCAAATATATTACTAAAAAATACTAAATTCCAAATATTACAATCACATATATCAGAGTTAAATGAAACATTAGAAGAAATAATGGAACAAACATCAAAAAAATTTAACATAATAAAAGAAAATATAAAATTTAATAACATCAAAAAAATTTTATAATAAAATAAACATGATAGGAAAATAAATAAATGATGAAAATCAAAAAAATTAATCATTACTTGAATCAAAAAATCATTATATTAAATTATTAGAATAAAAAAATAAATAAAGATTTAATCAACAAATTCAAATAAGACAAGAAATAGGAAATAAATTATTAACAATAATAAATGATAAATTTAATGCATTAAAAAATGAAGTTTCAAAAGAATAAAAGAATAGAAATGAATGTATAGAAAATTTAAAAAGTTATTTAGAAAATGATGTTTCAAAATTAAATGATATGGTTACTTCTGAACAAGAAAAAAGAGAAGAAGATGATGATATTATTGCAAAAAGAATTAGAGATGAGATTCAAAAAGTTCAAGAAGTGATTCAAAATGATAAAAAAACAAAGTAAGAAACTTAAGAAGCTATTTTATAAATGTAAATAATTATGATTACTAAAACTAAAACTGAAATTGAAAGAGAGAGAAAAGATAAAGAATCTACTGAAGAAACATTACTTTCTTTGTTAGAAGGTTCTTGTAATAAATTAGGACAGGATAGTTGAATTTAAATTTGGTTTTTTTTAATTTTTTTTTTTTATATAAATTATCTCCAAATCATTAAAAAAATAGTAAACTATATAAATTCAACAATAAGAAAAATTAAATATAAAAAATATAATTAAAAAAGTGATTTTTATTTAATTTTCTTCATCTTCTTCTTCTTCATTTTTTAATTCATCTAAATTATCTTCTTTTTCTTCATCTTCTTCTTTTTCTTCATCTTCTTCTTCATTATCTTCATCTTTATTATATTCTTTTTCTTCATCTTCTTCTTCTTCTTCATTTTCTAAATCATCTAAATTATCCTCATCTTCTTCTTCTTCTTCTTCTTCATCTTCTTCTTTTTCACCAATTATTTTTTTATTCCCTTTTTTTAATTTATCTTGTATCAATTTACTCTTTTCTAATCTTTCTTGAATTAATTTTTCAATTCTTTCTTTTTTTGTTAATTGTCTACTATTAATATCTACATTATCATTATTATCATATTTATTAAATTTATTTTTTTTTTCATTTTCTTCTTCATCTTCTTCTTCTTTCATTCTTTGAATTTCTAATTTTTTTAATTTATTATGTTTTTCTATTTCTAATTCTTCTTCAGTTTTAATTCTTTCAGTTGGATGTGTTTTATCTAAATAAATAAAATTATTTGTCATTCTATCATAATCATCATTATATTTATTATAACTTCTTTGTCTTTTTTTAAGTAAAGTAACAATATCAGAAAAGTTTTCATCTAACATTTCAATTTTATTTAAATTTTCTTCTTTTTTCTTTTGTTTATCTTCTTTTAATTTTTTACTCTGATTTATTATTTCATTTAATCTTTCTTTTTTAGTTAATTTTGGTCCTTCATCTAATTTTACAATAAAATCATTTAATTGTTTATAATATTCTTCATTATCATTATCACTATTTTCAATATCTAATTTATCATTATCATTAATTTTTTTTCCTTTATGTGTAAAAATTAAATCTTCTTCATTTGTATATTTCTCATCTTCAAATAAAAATTTAGCTTTTTTATTACTTTTTTTTAACCTTTGCTGAACATTATATCTTAATTTCATTTTATCATCTTCTGATAAATTTTTTGAACCTTCTCCTATTCTATTATCTTTAAATAAATTTACATTATTTTTATTTCTATAATCATTTATTAATTCATTATATTGATTTGTGTTTGATTTAATAAATTTTTTTTTTGAAATTTCTTCAAATGGATTTGTTTTTTTAATTATTTTATTTTGTTTAGGTATTACAATATATTTTTTACCTCTTTTTCTCTTAACTTTTTCTTTATGAGGTTTTTTTTTATTTTTTAAAACCATTAAAAAAAAAGATAAATTAAATAAATTATTTATCTTTTATGAATATATATTATATTTTATTATCTAAAATAGTTTAAAATGCCAAATATAGCAAATGGAATATTAAAATTCCCTGAAAATTATCCTAATAAAAGTGAAAATCAATATCCAGATGAAATTTTTTATAAAATAATTGAAAGAACAAATGAAGAAGACACTAATTATAAGAAAATAAGTGATGAAAGAAATAATGTTTTATCAAAAATTCTTGATTTGCATATACTTAAATATGAAAATAAAAATGAAGGATTAAAGGAAGAATATTTGAAATTAAGAGCAGATATTAATAGTGAGCAAGATTTATTTTATAGAATATTAAAACAAAAAGATCACAATTTATGGAAAGAAATTTATGAAAATATTAATATAGAAAAGGAATATTCAATAGAAGAAATTAAAAGTTCATTAGATAGAGTTAATAAGGAAATTGAGGGGGAAAAAAAATATGATGAACAACTTTTGAAAGCATATTATACTAAATTATGGTGTTTTAACTTTATTACTTTTAATTATATTCAAAATGACGAATTAATTGATCTGTTAATATCTCAAAATAAAATCAATTTAACAAAAGATGGAAATGAAAAAAATTTACCTAATGAGGAATATAAAACACTTTTAAAAAATAGGTATAAAGTTATTTATTTAGAAAAAGGGCAATCATTAAGAGAGTTAATTAAATTAATACAATTAAAAATTAAAGATAAATCAAAATCACAATTATTAATTCAAAAAATTATGAAACAAATATTAATTGGATTATATTTAATCCATCATCTTTCAAAAGAACAATGTTTATATCATAATGATTTAAAACCAGATAATATTTTAATATGTTTTAATGAAAAAAACGATAATGAAGAAATAAACACTGAAGAACAATTTATAAATAAATATATGAATGCAACATATAAATTAGTAGATTTAGACTTAACAAGACAAATTAAATATTTTGAAATACAAGAAGAATATAGAAATAGAATGTATAAAAATAATATTTTTCCATATGATGATCCTGATAAAGAAGAAATATATGAAGTAGGAGAAATTTTATGGGAACTTTTAACTGGGGAAATGCATTATTTAGATGATAAAAAAAATTTTGACTATAAGAAAATGTATTTAAAAAAAAATTGTATTATTAAAGAAAGTGAAAAATTATGTTTACCTACTGTTAAATTCTTACATAGTTGTCTTCAAAATGATAGAAGATATAGAATTACTTGTGATGATGCTTTAGAACATGAATTTATTATTAAAGAAAAAAATTTTAATCAACCTATTAATTTTAAAGATCTTCCTAAAGATATGGTTTCTCAAGATGAAAAATTTTTTTATTTACCAATTTATCGTCCTACTTTAGGTCTTAATAAATATTCTATGAGTGAAGATGAAGAAACAAATGTAGAATTTTAATTATGTTTATTAAATTATTAAATAAATTTATTTTATTTATCTAAAAAAATATTTATTTTTAATGTAGAGATTTTATTTTTTTTTAATGTTTTTTGTAAAAATAAATTAAATCTAATTTACAAAGATTTATAAATTAAAAAAATTAGTTATATAATATAATTTGATCAATAATTTCATTTGGAGAAAATCGATGAACATTATTATTTTTATCAAAACATAATAGAAAATTTTCATAATCATAATCATTTCTTATCATAATTACATGAGTATTAAAAAGTAAAGTTTCATTATTAACTTTTTCATATCCAACATTTGCTATTTTTTGATTTCTTAAATTTACTTTATAATAATTTTTATTAATACCATTTTCAGTAATTCCACCTAATATAATAATATCATTATTACAATCAATATAACATGTATGTTCAATAATTCCATTTATATTGTTGTTAATTAAAATTTCTTTCCATAAATTACTTTTAACATCATAATATTCAATATTGTTAATAAATTTACTTTTTATATAATTATATCCATAAAATGCATAAATTATATAATTATTAATTAATAAATAACAACTTTTTGATCTTTCTTGATTCATTTCTTTAATAATTGAATCATCCCATTTATTTGATTTTAAATCATATGATTCTACTTTCTTTGTAAAATTTCCACTTAAACATAATAATTTATTATCATATTTTATTAAACTACAATTTTGATGATTATATTTTAAATTACTTAATCTGTTTATACATCTTTTTTTATAATTAAAAAAATAAAACATATCATTATTTTTCCCTGTTACTATAAATACACTTCCATTTAAATTTAAATATGAATAATTTTCTTTATTAAAATTTATTGTATAATTACTATAATCAGCAAAAGAAATTAATTGAAAATTATTATGAATAAAATCAAATTTTAAAAATCTTGTATTATCAAAAGGTTTAAAAATTAAATTATTATCAAAATCACCTTTATTTTTTAAATTTTGATTTAAAATAATTTTTTTTGGAGAATACATTTTAATTGATTGTAAATATTTTGGTTTATAAATATTTAATGAAATAGAAAATTGATGTGAAATTTGAAAATTAGTTGAGATATTAAATGGATAATTATTATTTAAATTATTATTAAAATTAGTTCCATAAGTTGAATTATTTTCATCAGAAAAACTTGAAGTATTATTAAATATAGTGTTATTTATTTTTTTACCTTCTTTTTCAAGTATTTGAATATAATTATATAATTTAATATTTTGATTTTTTATTCTTTTTAATTCCTCATTTAATAATTTTATATGATCATTCATTGTAGAAACTTGTTCTTCTTTTTCTTTTAATTGTTTCATTAAAATTATTATATCATTTTTTAATGAATCATTTGTATCATTTTTTTTAACAGAAATTATTTGATAATTTATATGAGTAATTATATATTCTATTGAATTATTATTATTTATATGTTTATTTTCAATAAAATTGTTTTTTGATTTAAAATTTGAATTAAAACTCAAATTTAAATTCATTGACGAATTAAATTCATCATCATTTTTTTCAGTTAAAATATTATTTTTTTGTCTTAGTTTTGTTTTTAAATTTAAAGATTTTATTTTTCCTAATTTTAAATTAATTTTTGATTTTTGAACACAATGACAAAATTGAATTTTTGGCTTTTCTTTACTATTACATCTTCCATTCATAATATTTTGTTGAGAAATAAATGATCCTTTATTTAAATTATGAATTGTACTATAACTAATATTAGTTTTATTCAATTCATTTTCTTTTTCATAAGAATAATTTCTTGATAATTTGTTATTTTTATTTTTAATTGTTAAATCATTATGAATATAAGGTTCAAATATTTTTTTAATAGAAGTATAATTATGAATAATATCTCTTATTCTTTTTTCGTTATCTTTCATTAAAAATTTAAATATTAGAATAAATCAATTTTCATAAATTAAAATTTTAATAATATTTAATGCTATTACTTTTTAAAAATAAAATTTAAAAATAAAACTAACAAATTAATATTTTTGATAAAAATTAGCAGGCATATAAGGAGAAGGTGCAGCACTATTATTATTATAAATAGAATTAGGTTGTCCATAAATACTATTATTTCCATATATATTAGGAGGTTGTTGAGGTTGTTGTAAATAATAAGGTTGAGGTTGCATTGGTTGATTCATTGGTTGATTCATTTGAGGTTGCATTGGTTGATTCATTTGTTGATTCATTTGAGATTGCATTGGTTGATTCATTTGAGGTTGATTTTGAAATTGATTATTTTGATTTGATTGATTTAATAATGGTAAAATTTTTTCTACTTTTTTATATAAATCTTGCTTTTTACTTAAAATATAACTTCTATTTTCACTTATTTTTGATAATAATGTTTGAAAATCAATTTCAGTACTTGTATTTGATAAATTTTGTGATATAAATTCTCTATTTTTATTTTGATCTTCTGTATCTAATTTTGAAAATCTTTGATTTATTTCATTTTCATAATTTGCAAAATCAGTCAAATGAGGAGGAAATGATAATAAATAATTATTAAAATTATTTTGAATATTTAATCTTTGATTATTATCATTTCTTGAATTTCCACATGTTGTTGTAATTTGAATATTTTTTGCATTTTTATATGTTGAATTTTGTGTCCATTCAGTTGATTTAATATTATTTTTAAATGTCATTAAATCTTCATTTACAATTTCAACATGACCAATTTTAGCAAATACAAAAGTATTTGGATTAACATTCATTTGATTTCCCATTCCTTGATTCATCATAAAATTTTGATTATTCATGAAATTATTTTGAGGATTCAAATTCATATTATATTGATTACTTCCTTGACCATAATTCATATTCATGATTTTTTTATATAATTATTTTTTTATATTTTTTAATTTTTATTTTTTTACTTATTTTTTTTAATATAGTTAATTAAATATTATGTTTTTAATATTCTTCTATCATTAATTTTTTCATTTTTGAAAGATATGATGTAAATTCTTTTCCTTTAGCACTTAATATTTCTATTATTCTTTCATAATATATTATTAATTCTTTTATTAAATTATTTATAGAATCTTTATTTATTTTGTTATTCCTTTTTCTATATTCATAAAGTTTTTCTTTATAATTTATTATTGATAAAATATTTTTCATATTATCAGAATTTATTCTTTTAATTCTTTCCTGTTTACCATTAATATCAAAAGATTGTATATTTTGAGTAAATGCTGGATAACGAACAAAAACTTCAAATCTTTCAGATAAAAATTTCTTTTTTGTTTCTATAATTTTAATAAATGATTCATTTGAAATATTATTTAAGAGAATTATTTCTATTTCAAATGATTTAAATTCTAAAATAATACTATTTTGATTGTATTTTTTATAATAATTTGTTTTATCAAATCTAATTAAATCATAATTTATGTCAATTTTATTTATTAAAATACCTTTTGATTCTTCTTTTTCTTTAGGTTCAAATAATAAAATATAAATATCTGTAATAATTAAATAGTTTTTTTTTGAAGATTTATTATTAATTATCTTAACACGAAAAAATTTTAAAGAATTATTTTCTATAAAATCATTAATATTATATTCATTTTGTAAATTATATATTCCATAATAAACTAAAACTCTAATTGAAATATCTTCATAAATTTGTTTTAAAAAAATAGGAATATTATAAATTATTTTTTGAGAAATATCTAAAACTTTGTTAACATTTACATTATATGCATTATTAATAATATTATTAAATAAATTTCTATTATCATATAAAGTAGGAAATGTAAAATTGGTTAAACACTTAATATATGGAATTTTATCTTTCATTAATAAAATAGAAAAAGAAATATCTTCCAAAAAAGGATTTAATTCAGTCTGTTTAGTATATATTAAATGAATTAAAAATGAATTATCATATAATATTTTTGAAATAATATCTAAAATATTTTTTTGTACATTTTTTTCTTTTAATATTTTAATAATTTTTTCAATATCTTCTTCTTTCTCTTCATCATTTGAATTATTTTTTTCCATAAGAAATAAATATTTAAATTAAATTTATATTAATTATAATTGATAAAATAAAATTATTTAAAATTCAACTTCAAAAAGTTCAGTTTCTTTATATTCACCTGATTCAAAACTAAAAAAAGGGTAATTTATAGGTAAATAAAATCCTTCTTTTGTTTTAAATATATCTGGTATTCCTTCAAAATCTAAAATATTATTAAATTGACTATCATCATTAATAATAAATGGATGTAAAAAGCCAGAATCACAATCCATTCTATAATTTTCATTAATTTGAAGTGATTTATGTAAAAAAGTAAAAATATTTTCACATAATTTTTCACTTTTATTTATTAAAGGATATTGTATCATTTTATTTTTTTCAATTTTATTTAAAGTTTGATGTGTAATAAGTACCCATAAAATTTCTCCAATTTCAAACATTTCTTCTTTATTTGGGTCATTAAATTTATAAAATGTTATAGTATCACTTTTTCTTGTTAAATCAAAATCCATTATTTTAAATGTTGCTTTTGTTATTTTTTCATATATTATATTAATATTATCTTCATTATTATAATCATAATTCATTAACATAATATTTCCTAATTTTAAATCATTATGATATAAAAAAAATTCTTTTGATAAATGATGAAAAAGAAATAATGCAGTTTGAATTTGTTTCATTATTTGTTGTAGTACTTTTTGAAATATTATTTCATTTTTTTTTAGATTTGCTATTTGATTAAATAAATTTTCATTATTTAATCCTATACCATTTTCTAAATAAAATAATGAAAAATTTTCTGGTAATTTTGATTCTTTATCTTTTAATTTAGATTTTATATTATTAATATATTCATCTTTTTTAAATTCTTTATCTTTTTTTAGTTCATTTTCTCTATAATTAAAACATATAAAATTAAAACAATATAATTTTATTAAATAAGCTTCTTTTAATTGATCATTTGAATTATTTTCTTCATCTTTTATTTTTTGAAAAGCATTGAAAATATCTTTTGGATTGTAATTTTTATCATATTTTATATTATTATAGATATATTCAAGTAGAGAATTTTTATTAAATTTTTGTTCAACAATTTCATAAAATATATCATTATCATTGCTATTTATATCTTGAATTTGTTCATTTATTCTTTTTAATAATATTTCTACCTCTTCATTAAATAATTTTTCATTTTTAATTAATTCAAAATATTTTTTTAATGTTTGATTTCTCTCATTTCTTATAATTTCATATATAGTAGATTCAATATTTGTTTCATATCTCTTATTTTTTATATCAATTAAATGATTTTCACCAATTTTGAAAAAATATGTTTTATTATTTAATTCAAAAGTTGTATTACCAATTCCTGGCATTTAAAACAAAATTTATTATATTTACTTAAAAATAAAAATGGAATTAAATAATTTATTTTTTTATTCAAATATTATTGTTTTTGATGAATATTTTCTAAATCCTGAAAAAGATTGTATAAATACAGAATCAATCAATTCTACTGAAAATATTAAATTTATAGATTTTTTTAAAGAAAATAAAATTGAAATATATAATAAATTTATGAAAAGAGCAATTTTTAGATTTCCTATTATTAGAATATTTGGAGCCACACTTTTAGGTCAAAAATGTTGTATAAATATTCATAATTATTATCCTTATTTTTTTATAGAAATAAATGAAATGAATTATTTTAATTATGAAGATGAAAATATTTTAAGAAAGTTTGCTTATTTATTAGAAAATTCATATATACAATATTTAAATGATTTTACTGAAAAATATGCAAATTTTAATAAATATAATTATAAACCAAATCAAAATAATATTCCAACTCAAATAATTCATAATATTACAATTGAAAAGAAAACTAATATTTATGGATATTATAATTCTCTTTCAACTTTCCTTAAAATTGAATGTTATAATTCAAAAGATATTAAAGGATTAATGACTCTATTAAGTGGAAAAGTTATAATGGAAAAAATATTTCAATGTTTTGATGCACATATATCATATTGTACCCATTTCTTTGGTGACTTTAATTTATTTGGTATGGGATTAATAAAATTAAAAAATATATCTTTTAGATATAAAATTCCTAATAATTCATTTATTGACTTTATTAATTCAGTAACTAAATTTAATAATAATATTATTTGGGATATTAAAAATGAAAAATTATCAAATTTAAAAAATGAAGAAAAACAATTTATTTTACATAATAATGAATATATGGTTTGGGATGATTATATGATAAAAGAAATGAATTATGATATACAATATAACAATTTTAATAAATCATCAAAAAGTGAAATTGAAATTGATTGTGTCTGTGAAAATATTATTATTATAAAAAATGAATTATCTGAAAATGAAAATCATGATAATTCAATTGATAATAATAAACAAGTTGATATTTCAAATTTAAAAAATCATATTAAACATTGTACATCACTTATTAATTTATGGAAAGAAGAAATTGAAAGAAGAGAAAAATTTAATATTGAAAAATTAATATTTGAAAAAATATCTGATCAAAATTTTTTTGAATTAACTGAAAATTATTTAATAACACATAAAGAGATTACTGAAAAATTATTAAAAATGAATTTTATAATAACAAATTCAAATGAAAATCAAATAAAAAATAATAATGAATCAATTAATGAAATGATGGTTAATTCAGAACAAATAACAAAAATTCTAAATATAAAAGATATAGATTCAAAAAAATATGAACATTCTTACGCTTTGTACAAAAAAAAATATATAAATTCACTCTATGATTCTACTCTAAATTTAACAAGAGAATATGGTATAAATATAAATGATAATAATAGTATTAATAGTGAAGAAGATAGTAATTATTTGAATAAAGAAGAAATTGAAGAACAGGAACAAATGGAACTTGATTTATCTTGTTTTAATTCAAGTAGAACTTTAAATGAACAAAGTTTTAATAATCAAAGTAGAAAATTATTAAAAGAAATTCTTACAAATAAAACTGTTGAAGAATGTTATTTGAAAGAACCTAAAATTTTAGAAGAAGAAGAAGATGATAATATTAATCAAGATAATTTTAATAATAAATATAATTTACTTGCTAATAAAAGTAGGAATAAAATTATAAAATCTGATAATAAAAAAAATAAGGAAGATAATTTTTATAAAATTTTTAATAATTTATATTTGTTTCATTATTCAGAAAAAAATATTAATAGAAAAAAGATAAGTTTAAAATTAATCAAAAATAATTATCATTATGATATTTTAATTAATCCTAATTTGAATGACTTGCTTTATTCAAATCATTTTGATTATAAAAATTTCTATTTTATTAATTATCAAATGAATAAAAATATACAAATTAATAATCAAAACTCATTAAAAACAATGATGAATAAAATTAATAAAATAAGATTAGATTTTAGGGAAATACATTCTCATTCAATTAATAGAAGAAATAAATTAATTATTAATGAAATTGAAAAATTAAAATTAAAACAAGAATCAGAATTTAGTGAAATTGATGAAAATGATCAATTATTTTTCTTTGATAAATATTCCTTAATTTTTATTCCAAAAAATGGAAAAAGAATTAAAAAAGGAGATGTAATTAAAAGAATAAAAGATAAAAAAGAATACTATAAAAATAAAAAAGAATATGACATAAACTATTTTAAAAATTTATTATATAAAGAAGAAGATTTACCAAAAATAGAAAATATGTCTTTAAATGATACAATAATATATAATCAAGTAGATAAGACAATTATTCATCAAAAATATGAAAATGAAATATCACCTATTACTGAAAAAAAATATATATCAAATTATGATCCTTCATCTCTTAATTTTTTAGGAATTATAGAAAGTAGTCAAAAAAATGAAAAAATAAGTATTTTAAATAATATAAAACAATTAGAAAAATCATCTTGTATGACTATATTATCAGTTGAAGTTTTTGCAAATTCTGAATCTAATTTATTATTTAATTATAATAATGAAGAAATTTTATCAATTTTTATTTCAATTCATGATTTTAATGCAAAATCAAATTATTTTATATTTAATAATGAATATAACTATTATAATTTAATTATAACTTCATATTCAAATAAAAACATTGCTAAAAGATATAATTATTCAAAATTTATTTTATCACCAGAATATTTTTCTTATTCAAAAAATAATTATGATAAATCAAATATGATAGAAATTATATTTGCAAAAGATGAAATTGGAATATTAAAAAAGTTTTCAGAAATAGTAATAAAATATGATCCTGATATAATAACAGGATTTGAAACAGAATTATTATCAATTGGTTATATTGTAAATAGAGGAAGAATTTTAGGAATTCCTTTAAATTTAATTTTATCAAGAATTAATAATGGATTAGATAAAACATTTACTGAAGAATTTATGAGAAATGCATCTTATCAAAGTAAATTTGAAATTAAAATAGAATCATTAAGAGATTATAATGATCCAAAAAAAATAAATTATTTAAAAAATAAATTAGGAAATAAATCAAAAATTAAAGGTAGAATAATATTAAATCTTTGGAGAGTATTAGAAAATGAATTAAAATTAAATGATTATTCTTTTGAAAATATAATTTTTCACTCATTTGATATTAGAGAACCAAAAATTGAATATTTAGAAATGAAAAAATATTACAATTCAAAAATAAGAAAAAATATAATATTTATTTTTTCATATTATCAACAAAGATCAAAATATAATTTACTTCTTTTAAAAAAATATGATATAATAAATAGATGTTGTCAATTTGTAAAAATATATGGAATTGATTTTGAATCTTCTTTAACAAGAGGAAGTCAATATAGAGTTGAGGGTGTATTATCAAAATTAGCAAAATCTAAAAATTATACTTTATTATCTGCAACAAGACAACAATTATTGAATCAATCATCTCCAAAATTTACTCCAATTGTATTAGAACCACCTAAAAATTTTTATTATAATCCTGTTATTGTTTTAGATTTTCAATCTTTATATCCTAGTATTATGATAGGATATAATATTTGTTTTTCTACTTGTTTAGGAAAATTACAAGATAAAAAAATTGATTTTGGAAATGATAATAATGAAAAATATAAAAAATTAGGTGTATATAAATATAATAAAAATATTTATGAAATGTTAAAAAAAGATTTTGAAAAAAGTAAATTTTATAATAAAGACGAATCAAATATAGAAAAACAAGAAAATAATTTTTTTGAATTTTTAAAAGAAAACACCTTTACAAGTCCAAATCGTATTTTATACATAAAAAAAAATATAAAAGAAGGATTACTTCCAATAATATTAAAAGAACTTCTCCTAACAAGAATAATGATAAAAAAATCAATGAAAAAATATAATGAAAACTCAACAATATATTCATTTTTAAACAATAGACAATTAGGAATAAAAGGATTAGCAAATGTAATATATGGATATACAAGTGCAGGTTTTTCAGGAAGAATGCCAAATACAGACATTGGAGACACAATAGTATCTTTAGGTAGAAAAATAGTAAATTCTTCAATTAATTATATTGAAAATGAAAGTAATATTAATTGCAAAGTTATTTATAGTGATACTGATTCAATGTTTATTTCTTTATATAATAAATCTCCTGAAGAAGCAATTTTAATAGGGAAAAAAATTGCTAATGAAATTACTAAAAGAAATCCTGAACCTATAAAATTACAATTTGAGAAAGTTTATTGTCCTTTAGTTTTTAATAGTAAAAAACATTATGCTGGATATAAATTTGAAAGTGAAGATGATGTTATTAATAATAAAATTAATTTAGATACTAAAGGAATGGAAAATGTTAGAAGAGATACTTGTAATGCTATTAGAAAAATAATTGAAAAAATGATTAAGATTTTATTTGATAAAAGAGATTTATCTATTTTGAAAAATTATTTATATAAATGTTTTGATAAAATTATAAGTGGTGATATTATTTTTAAAGATTTTATTTTTTCGAGAGAAGTTAAATTTGGTAAATATAAAGGAGATAATCTTCCTCCTTCTGCACAAGTTGCTAATCAATTACATCAAAAAGATAAAAATTTTTATGCTTTATATAAACAAAGAGTTCCTTATGTTATTTATAATAATCAAAATGGAGAAAAAACTTTGAAAAATTCTGTCATTTCAATTGAAGAATTTTTTTCTAAGAATAATTATACTATTTATTATGATTATTATATTACTTTAATTTTAAAAATGATTGATAGATTTTTAGGACCATTAGGAATTGATGTTGAATTATGGTATAAATATTATAATAAACCAAATGATTCAGGAAGGAATAAATATTATTATAAAAGTGATAATTATAATTATTTATCAAAAAAAGTTATTTCTCAAATAAAAAATAATGATGAGATACAAATTTCTAATTTTTTAAAATCTTCTTATGCTTTGAAAGGACAAAATAAATCTCCTTCTATTGATGATTATATGAGTAATAAAAATACTAAAAATGAAGTAAAAAACAATGATATTATAAGAAATAATTGTAATGATATTATTTATAATTATAAAAATAATAATAAATCTTTTCATTATATTGATAAAATTAATAATATTATTGAAGAATGTTTTGAGAATGAAATTGAAGGAATAACTGATAATTTAAATGAAAATTTTGATTATGATGAAAATAAAATTCAGGAAATGAAAGATAAATATTATAAAAGAAAAGAAAAATTAAAAATGATAATTGAATATAAAAAAAGAATAAATCTTTTAAAAAGGAAAAATACTTTACAAAAAATTTGTCGATATTGTTCTTCATTTAGTAAATTTAATTTAGATATTGAAGAAATACCTTGTATAAATTATCAATGTAAAATATTTTACGAAAAAAGAATAGTCCAAAATGAATTAGACATAATAAACCAAAAATAAAAGAAAAATATATTTATAAATAATACCACAAAATATAAATTTAATTTTTAATATTATTAATTATAAAAACAATAAAAAAAAATAAATAAAATAACCAAAAAACAAAAACTTAAAAAACGAAAAATAAAACCATATAAAATAAAAAAACAAAACCAAAAACTTCCAAAAAAAAAAAACAAAGAAAAAAAAAAACCCACATCAAAAAAAAAAAAAGAAAAAAAACCAATCTAAAAACTCTTAATCAAAAAAAACAACAATAGCAGTAATATCATCAATAATATCTTCTTCCCTTCTCCATCTTCTATAAGCTTCCTTAACAAGAGCATTAACAGCTCCACAAGCATCCATACCATTCTCATAAAATTTTTTAACAATATGAACACTTTCTTCACTATCAATAAATTCCCAAACACCATCACTAGCAACAATAACAAATTTTTCATTTCCAGTATAATCATAAACCCCAATTTCAGGTTCAGCAATAACTCCAACACTATGTGCAATTAAATCACCAAAACTTCTAGTCATAGCTAAACCAGGAATATCAGAATTTTTTAACCAAATTCTCTTTGGTCCAATAAAACTTCTACTTTCTTCATCAAAATATTGTGATATTCTACCATTATATTGTAATATTCTCTTCATTTCATCTTGTTCACTTGGTTTTTGATCTCTACTTAAATTAACTGCTGAATAATAACCATTTTCACATTTTGCTAAAACTGCTCTTGAATCACCTAAATTTGCACAAGTTATTGATTTTAATGTTATTAATAATGAGACACATGTTGTACCACTTAAATTACAATCTATTTTTGATAATGTTATTAAATCATTATTTGTTTGAAGGAATCCTGATGTTATTGATGATGGTGATGGGGAATTTATATTTAATGGAAGGGTATTTGATATAAAATCTGATATTAAGTGACCATTTATACCATGACCATCACATACTCCTAGAAAGAAATGCTCTGGAGAATCTAAAAAGTCTTTTTCTATGAAAAATGAATCTTGATTTGTTTTCTGTACTCCTGGTGATGAGTAACCTGCTGATGTACAACTATCTATTTTCATTATTTTTTTTATTATTGGATATGGAGTTATTGGATGGTAATTTGTATTTAATGGATTTGGAAATAGGAAATTTTTAGTATTTAAATAATTTATATTGTTTATATTATTATTATTGTGATTGTGATTATTTAATATATTGTGATTATTATATGTTGTATTATTAGAATTTTTATTATTATTTATTAATTTGTTTGAATATATGTTTTGAGATGTTGAAATGTTAAATGAATTATATTGATTTATATTTAAATTATTTGAATAATCTCTTGATATTGGAGAATTATTATTATTATTATTATTAATATTGTTAGTGTTATTGTTGTTATTATGTATTAAGGAATTGTTTCCTGATTTTAATTCTGTTAATGATGATATTTGTTTTAATTCATATTTATCTGAAATTTCTTGTATTTTGTCTGATTTAAATAATTTATTTGCAAAAAAACTTTTACTTTTTGGTCTATGATTTTTTTCACTTTCTTTATTATTTTGTTTTATTGGAGAATCAATTACATTTTTTTCTTTATTATTATTGCTGTTGTTTGAAAAATCATTTCCTTCTGTCATTGAAATTATTCTTTTATCATTTTTACTTCTTAATAAATTTTTTTTATCTAAATATTCTTGAATTGGTCTATTTAAACCTCTTTTTAAATTATTTAAATTTGAATGTTTTCCACTTACTAAATTATTATTTGGAGAGAGATTATTTTTTAAAATTTCCATATTCATAATTTTATGATTACTAAAACTATTTCTAGTATTTTTTCCAATTGAAAAATTATCACTAATAGTTAAATTATTTTTAGAAGAAAAATTTTTTTTTGAATTATTTCTAATATTTTTTTTTAAAATTGAACTTTGTTTCTTTAAACCAGGATTAATTCTTGAAGTATAAGGTCTTGAAGGTTCAATAGAATTATTTTTAATAATAGAATAATCTAATTGTTTACTAATATTATTATTATTAATTGGAGTAATATTTTGTAATTTATTTTTAATTGAATATTTCGAATTATTAAAAGAATTATTTCTTTCATTTTTTAATTTTGAATGTAATCTAGAATTAAAATTTGATTTTTGAGATAAAGAAATTGATTTTTTATGTTTTGTAAAATTTGCTTTTTTAACAACAATACTTTGTGTTGTTGTTAAATTAATTTGATTTTTAATATTTGGATTATATGTTGTTTTATTATTTATATCTTTAATTGACTTTGATAAAATATTCTTTTTTGAATTTCTTAAAGGAGATTTTGATGATGATTTTCCTCCTGTAATTAATGTGTTTAAATGAGAGTTTATTGTAGATTGAGATATTGATTTATTTCCTGAATTCACTTTTTTTATACTTTTTGATTGTTTTGAACTCTCTGTAAAATAATTTCTTGGAGTTCCTTTTGATTCTTTTTCTAAATTATTTTCTAAATTTTGGAAAAATTTTGAAGAAAAAGATGATACTAAATAACCTTTTTTATTTTGAGTTGTTTTTTTTTTATTTAGATTTGATAATGTTAATGATGAATGAGAAAAATTCGACATTTTTTAAAAAATAAAAATAAGAAAAAAAATTATATCAAAAAATATTAAATATTTATATTTAAAAAACACTTACTTATATACTTTTAAAAATTAAAATTTAAAATATTTATATTAAAATATATAATTTTCAAAAAAACAATAAAAATTCAATTTTTTTTTAAAATATGAAAAATAATGTTTAACAAATAAATATATTTTAACCTTTTTTATACTAACTATATTTAAAAAAACTGTATATTAATAATTTTAAATAAAAAAATGGAAAATGAAGATAATGATATACTTAATAGAAGTGTATATAAATACCAACCAGAATTAATAGAAAAAGCAATGATAGGTGATACTGAAGAAGCAAATGAACTTCTTAAAGAACCAAGAGAAATATATTTAAATGAAATTCATTATAGATATTCAATTAATAATAATCTTTATAGAGAAAAAGATTTATATATAATTAGTAAAGAATGGTATGAAAAATGGAAAAATTATGTAAAATATAAAACAGTAAAAAAAACGTGTAAAACTCCAGAAATTTATATTAAAATTAAACCTATTTCTTTTACAATAAAACCTGAATTATATCCTGGTCCAATTAATAATGATAATATTATTATAAAAAAAGATGATTATGTTATAATAAATGATAAAATACCTTTATTAAATCCTTTAAAAAAAAATAAAATAGATTATAAATTTTTCCCAAAAGAAAGTTATGAAATTTTTAAGAAAAGATATGGAGATAAAAATGCAATAAAAGTACCATTTTTAAGAAATAGGGATTTTAAAAGTAGAGAATATAATAAAAATTGTAAAAATTTTGTTATTCTTTTTCTTCCTAGAAAAGAAATAATTGATGATAATACAAATTTTTTAGATTATCATATTTATGTTCCAGAATTAATATGTGATAATGAATTAAATACTTATTTAATTGATTTGTTAGATTCTCCTTCAAATAGTGATTTTAAAAAACAATTAGGAATTAATGAATTAAGTAGTTATTCTATTAAAATTTATCATTTAAAACCTGATATTAAATATTATGATTTTAAAAAAATATTGTATGATAATAAAGATAAATTTAAAGAAAATGAAAAAATAAATGCTAAACAATATCTTAAATTATTAGGAGATAAATTTCAAATTATTCAATTTAATTTTAATTATTTAATTGTTGAATTTACTAAAAATCAAGAAAGTGAATATTTTGAAAATAATATTGAAAAGGATAATGATTTAGAAGTTTAAGAATATAAATAATTTAAAATAATTATTATTAAAATAATAAAAAAATTATTTATAGAATAGTATATAAAATAAAAAATTTATCATTGATTAGGATTAATATTATTAATATTTTGTCCAATTAAATTTGAATTTCCCATTTGATTAATATTTAAATTTTCATTTTGACTTTGATTATTATTTAAATTATTATTTTGATTACTAATATAAGAATGATTAATAACATTAGATTGTATATTTAAATTTCTATTAATTCTAATTATAATTCTATTTGGAATAGGAATATTTGGTCTATTTTGATTAGGCATATTTGCAGGAATTAAATTAATATTTCTATTTTCAACTTGAATAATATTATTAAATACATTTCCAAAATCATTAATTCTTCTTCTTCCACCAGATTTTTTTAAATATACAATTAATATAATAATATTTGCAACTATAAGAATAAAAATACTTCCTGAATAATCATCAATCATTATTTGATATAAAGTCCTTTTCATTTTTTGAATTATTTTAGAAAAATCTAAACTAATTATAACTCCATTTTCCATAAGAATTAACATTATAGTTTTATTGTTTTTAGTTTTTTCTAAAGAAAAGGTTAAAATATTTTTTTCTCTATATTCCATAGGAATACTTTTAAAATATAAATGTTGTCCTAATTCATATGATATTTTATCATCATTTTGAAAATAATATAAAATATCACCATTTGAATATTGTGCAATTACATTTTCATTTGTATGATCACTTGATATAAAATCAATTTTATTATCTAAATCATCAATTAATTTTATTTGATAATCTTGTTGTGAAAGATAACATAATGTTCCTTGAAAAAATTCAAAAATTAAATTTGTTTTATTTGAATATAAAATATTATTAGAAAAGACATTTGGTCCTAAAATTTTATTTATTTTTTTTAAAACTAATTTCATATTATAGATTAAAGTTACATTATTATTTGATGTTGGTTTATCTAATTGTGATTTTATAATATTATCTTTTAATAAAGTAAAATCAGTTAAATTAATTAAATAAATATCTCCAAAAACATAAATTCCTTTTTCTGTTATTTGAAGTGATTGTTGGAAAATACTTAAAGTTTTATTTGTGTCATTTTCTTCTTTATTATCAATAAATCTTAATGAATTTATTCTTGAAAAATATATAAAAGGTTCTTTTAAATCTTTATTTTCATTAAAATTTAAATTAAACCATTTATTAGTTGTATTATTTCTAAATAAAAAACTTAATATTTTATTGCTTTCTCGACTATAAATAATATAATTCTTTTTAATTTCAATTGATGTTATTTCTTTATTTCCATCAATTGGGAAATCATCAAATGATTGAAAATCATATAATGAATAAAAAAATTTTTCTTCTACATTAAGACTATCATTAATATATAAATTATATTCCTTATTTAAAATATCCATTTGTTTTTTAATAGAATCAAAATAATTATTTGAAAGATTAAGTGTTAAATATCTAAATCTTCTTGTTATTACATTATTTTTTGTTATAATATAATATATCAAAATGAATTTTTTATCAAATGATAATTTATAATCTTTTATTACTCCTGGAAAATCCATTTTCCAAGCTTCTTTAATTATACTTTTATAAATATCAAATTGATATTTATTATTAATAATAAAATTATCAAGAGGTATATAAAATAATCTAATTTCAGATTTATATGTTCTATAATCTGTATAAATTTTAATTAATATTATTATTTTTTTATCAATATCAATAATCATTTCGAATTTTGAATTTGTTTTATTTTTAATTAAATTATCAGTATATAATCTTTTTAACTTATCTTCTAATTCTATTTCAAATTCTTTACTAAAATTATTTTTAAAATTTCCATTTGGTAAATCTCCAATTTGTTTTGTTATTATATTAGGAGGAGGAAAATATTCAGAAAAAACATTAAATAATGAATTTAAGACAACAGATTCAAATTCATAGTGTGAATTTGGTATATATGATGATGATATAAATTTTGGTGATAATTTTTCATTATTAAATCCAATTGACCAAAGTGCTATAAACCAAAATAAATTTAATCCAAAAAAAATACCAATTATAAAATATGAAGGCATTTTATATTTTTTTATTTAAGTTAATAGATTGTATTTTTTTTTGTAATATTAATATTACGTCATAACAAATAAATATTAAAATGAATTAAAATGAATATATATTTATATTATTAATTGATATATTTATCAATATTTTTTTAAATAATATTGTTATTCTTTTTTTAACAATTATATGAAATATTTGTTCTATAGAAATTTAAAATAATTACTTTTTATTATAAATATATTTTTAAAATGAATAATAATAATTATAGTATAGAATATTTAATAAAATATTGTATTTTAAAATTTGAATAATAATTTAAAATTTATTTCCATATTTTTATATCTCAATATTAAATTATTTTTTTTTTAAATTTACAAATTGTTATTTATTTCTATTTAAATTTTAAAATTTTAATTTAAAAATTATGACAAATACAAAAGAAGAATTTGAACAAAATGATATGAGAATATTATTTTCAACAAAAGATTCAATTGATTTCACCAAAAAAATATCATTTAAAGACGAAGGGAAAGAAATAAATAAAATTATAATTATTCCTGGTTCAAATAGTAGAAAAGTATTAATAACAGATGAAGTAAAATATCAAATTCAAAAGTATTTATTTAATATAAAAACAAATCAATTTGTAATTTTAAATAAGGATTATAAAAATCCAGTTAAAAAGAAAATTAAATCAATGGATGATAAAAATTCATTAGTGAGAAGATGTTTATTACATATGACAGAAAATCAAATGACATTTTTTTTTATGGATAAATCAATTGAATCAAATTATAATAATATAATTAAAGAATTAAAAGAAGATAAAGAAAGACAATTTAAAAAAGAAAAAAAAGAAGAAGCAAAAGATAAAAAATTTGAAGAATTAAAAGAAGGAATTGTAAAAGATGATCAAGAAAAAAAAAATATTGAAGAAGAAAAATTTGATTTTGAAAAAAATTATGAATTTGATAACTTTATTTATTATAGAATCTTATTAATAGATGTAAATCATCAATTACCAAAAGAACCAAATAAAGTAAATGAATTTAAAAAATATTTAAATGAAATTTTAGATGAAATAAGACATTTCATGAAAAAAAATGATTTTAATTCAACAGAAAGTTATTGTAATAATGGAATTAATAAAATAATATCAATGAAAAAAATTTTAAAAGAAAAATGGAATGAAAAAAAAAATGAAAAAAATAAAAAAGAATGTATGGAAATTTTAAAAAAAATATTATTAAATAAAGCACTTTGTTTAGATAAAAAAAATACAATTGAATCATTAGATAAAGCAATTGAAACAGCAAATTTATATTTTGATTTATATAAAGAAGATATTGATGATCAATATATGAAAATGAGTGGAAGATTAGTTAATTTTAAAATGAAAAAAAAAGAATGGGATGATGCAAAAAAACACATTGATAAAATATTAAATTATTATAAAAATAAAGAAATTCCTGATTGGGTAAATCAATTAGAAAAAGAATTTAATAATGGAAATAGTATTGCTAAAGATCAAAAAAGTAAAAAGATTAAACAAAGTATTCAAAATTTATATCAGGATGATGAAAATTATGAATGGGGAAAAAGTTTTCAAATGAATGAATTAAATGATTATTTAACTAAAGAAGTTCTTATTCTTTCTAATAGATTTAGAAATATAAAATATTAATATTTCTTCATTTTTTTTAAAATATATTAATTTTTATAAAATAAATAATTAATGATTTTTCAAAAAACAATTATAAATATAATATAATAATTATTATTATTTCATAAAGGTTTATTCATTTAATCAAAAAATCTTTAAAACAATGAAAAAATTAAAAAAAAAAATTATGAATAATATAAATAGGCTATTTTTATAAATAATAAAAAATATATATTATATATTAAATTATGTCAACTCTAGACTTCATAGATATAGAAGAATTAAAATATGAAAAAAGAAATGTTGGAAAAAGATTTAGTGGGTAAGAATAAATTTTTATAAATAATTATTAAAAAAATAGTACTAAAAAACTTCATCAATGGGAATTTAAATTAAGAGGGTTTTATCATAGAATTGCGTTTTATGATTCAAGAATGAGTGGAAAAAAAGAAATTTTAGTTGATTCAAAACAAATTTATTTTCAAAAACTTGATGAAGATAATTTTAAAGTGTCATTTAAATTAGGAGTTGTGCCAATTCAAATATTACAATTTAAAGATGGTTCTGTTGAATGTAGAATTGCTGATAGAAGTTTTAGTGATTATATAAAAGATGAAAAATGTGGAAGATTAAAAAAATTAAAAGAAGAATATAACAAACAAAAAGTTAAAGAAGAATGGGAAAAAAGATTAAAAGAAGAAAACGAAAAAAGTATGGAAGAAGAAAGATTAAGAAAAGAAGAAGAAAAGAAAAAGAAAAAAGAAAAGAAAAAATATAATGATGATAATGATTATAATGGAAAGAATTATACTAAAAAGAAAAATCAACTTTTTGATGAAACAAATCCATCAAAACAAAAAATGCAAATGTCATATAATCTTGGACAAAAACATAATATAAATATTAATGAATCATATGGAAGTATAAATAAAAACAATAATATTAATTTAATTGATTTAGATGATAATAATATAAATAAAAATCAAAGTGCTTTTTCAATGGAAATTAATTATAATTATTCAAACAATAATCAAAATAATATATTCAATTCAATGTATAATAATAATAATAATAATAATAATAATAAGAGATTGACACAAAGTGTTTTCATGCCCAATTCTAATAATATGATAAATAACAATAATATGATGAACAATAATATGATGAATAACAATAATATGATGAATAATAATATGATGAATAACAATAATATGATGAATAATAATATGATGAATAATAATAATATGATAAATAATAATATGGTTAGAAGTATTGTGATTAATGATAATAAGCCTAATAATAATTTTGGAATGGGAAATTCTCAAGTTGATTATTATAATCCAAATGGAGGAGGAATGGGTATAATTTCAAGTAATAGTAATCAATTTATGATGCAGAATATAAATAACGGAAGTCAAATTAATAGTTATCAAAACAATAATCAAACTGGGCCATTTAAATTTAATAAAAGTACTATTTTTTAAAAATTAGTTATGAAGACATTAATTTAACCTTTAATCAGATATTAAAATTATTATTAAAAAAAAACTATTTTTTTTTTTATAAAAAATAGAAAAAATTAAAAAAAAAAAATAATTATAAATAAATGTTTTTAACTTATCATTTCGATAAAAAAGAAAATGAGAAAAGTAAAGAAAAAGAAAAACAAAAACAAGAAGATGGAGAAATAATAGAAAGTGGAATAATAGAAGGAGAACCACTGCGAGAAATATTAACAAATAATTTAGCAGGAATAAAAGCATTTAATGCTTATATTTCACTATCAGATATTCTTCAAGATAATAATAATCGTTTAATTGTAGTTGATACAAATCAAACATTAAAAGTATTTAAAGATAAAGAAATACAACAAGAAATTAAATTAAATTTTTTTCCATCTGGATTAATATCATTTTATAATGAAGATACAGTGTCAAAAATGGTTGTTCCTTTATTAGCAATTTCAGGTGAAAATTATATTTTTATTTATAAGAATTTAAAAGGTTATATTAAATATGAAGTTCCTGATCAAAGTGTTAATAGTGAAGAAATGTTTATATATGAACAATTTTCTGATGGTAAAATTGATAATAAAACTTGTTTAAACAAAATATTTAATTTAGCTGATAGGTTAATTGAATTAAAAGTAAATGAAGAAGAAGAAGAAGAAGATAATAATGATAATGATAATGACAATGATGCTGATAATGATAATGAAAATGAAAATGAAAATGAAAAAAAAGAAAATATGAAATTAAATAAAAATGAACCTTTATCACAATTTACTTTAGAATTATTATCAATTAATAAACAAAAAGATCAATTAAAATTTTTAGATGATAATATAAATACAAATATTATAATAAAAAATTATATAACTTGTATGAATTCAATATTCAGAGATAAATCAAGTGATATAAAATCAGTAAGTTATTTAGTAATTGGAACAGAAAATTCTTTAATTTATATAATAAATCCAAATGAAAAAGAACCATTAAATAAAATTAGAATTCCTGAAGTTCCTTTTTTAATTGAATGTGAAGGAAGTTATTTTTCAGAACATAAAATTTATATTGCAGATAGAGGATGTAATGTTTATATTACTCATAAAGATTCAGTTGATAATAAATTTATTATACCACAACCTTTAGTAAATATGAATATTACAAAAAAAAATATTTATATATCAACAATTGGAAAAAATTTTATATCTTATTCTTTAAGTGGAGATAAAATATTTTCTATTCATCAACCTGATTATATTACAAGTATGGAATTTTATTATAGATATAATGAAGATATTCCAATTTCAATTATTGCTTTAAAAAATAATCAAGTTAGATTATATAATGATAAAAAATTATTAATGATAATGCATTTAAAAGAAAATATTTTTGGAATGAAATTTGGTCAATTTGGAATAAATGAAGAATGTTTAGTTTTATTCACTTATACAGGTAGTTTAATTATAAAAAGTTTTGGAAAAGATTTTAAATTTTCAAAATTATTATATGATGATGAAATGGATCAAATTGAAGAAGGAAAATTAATAATTCCAAAAAAGAATTTATTATATTTAGATTTAATGGATAGAGAAAAAGATATATGTATAAATATGCAAAATATTTTTCAAAATGATTTACTTAGATTAAGATATAAAGCAATGGATACATATGTTAAAATGTTAAAAATTGGAAATGCGCCTCAAAATTATTCTTCTTCAAGTACAATGAAAATATCAGTTTCTTTAGAAGGTTTAGGTCCAAATTTTAAATTAAATTTAATATTAGATAATTCTGGAAATGAACCAATTTTTAATGGAATTTTAACAATTGATTTTAATAGAAAAATATATTATTTTGATAAAGAAAGTATTATTTTAAGTATTATTATGCCTCATGTTCCTATTAAATATTCTTTAAATTTTAAAAATATTAGTGAAACTGGAAGTTCTGGAATGATTAAAATTATTATTGTTGATAAATTTCAAAATGCTCCTTTAATACAAACTACTATTAAAGTTCCTGTTTCTGAATTAGAATTGCTTTAGAAATAAAGAAAAAAAGTTATAAATGTAATAATTTTTTTTTTTGTTATTTTTTAATTTTAAATAATTTAAAGAATTCATTATAATAAATTTTATTTTTAATTTATTTTATGAATATTTAGTTAACCAAACTATAATAAGATATATAATTGATAATATACCAAAAATATACATGAAAATTACTCTTACAACTTCAAGTAATGAACTATCTTTTTCTAAATATTCTTCTTTTCCCAATTCACATTTTATTTCATTACAAATATATTTGAAGTATTTATATAATTTTCTCTTATCATCAAAACACCCTTCAACTAATTTCATACATGTATTTTTATAATATTGAATTAAATCGGGATCACATGCTTGAACTTTATGAATTGGTTGTTTATTATAATTATCATTACCAGGAAGATTTAATTTAATATTATAAAATTCACTAAATCTTCTACAATTAACTGATTGACAAAAGTCACTTAAACAAATGAAATTATTTTCATCTCTTTTTAAATGAAATAATTTATAATGTAAATATAATAAATATATTGATCTAAATTTTTTTGTACATACTGGACATTTAAAATTATTATATGTTACTTTATTTGTTTCACCTAATGCCAAAAATTGTTCTAAATAATTTGTAAATTTTTCTTCCATAATTAAACAACTATTATTATTATTGAATTTAAAATATTGTTCCACATCTCTAAATAATAAATAAACAATTTTCCCTTCATTTATATTGCAATAATCATTATATAAATATTCTGTTTTATCTTCTTGACAATTTATTCTATTATTTCTGAAAAAAAAAATTAGAAGCAAAAAATATTTGAAAATTAATTCCATTTCAATAATATTTTTAAAATTAAAAAAAATAAGAATTCAATTATTCTTTTTTGAAAAAAAAATTTATATAAGAAATAATAAAATAGGGAAATAGAATATAAAATAGATAATTAATAAATTGACAAATGAAAAATGTTTGAAAAAATAAAAAAATTAATAAATATTTAATATTTTTTTATTTTAAAAATATATTTCAAATTATATTAAATAAGAATATAAATATGTTTTTAAATATTAATTTTTTCTTATTTAAAAATTGAATTGTATGGAAAAATTAAGTAAAATAACTTTAAAAAATACAAAAGAAAAAACAAATAAATCAAATTCTGTTACTGATTTATATAACATTACTGAATTAATTAATATTGAAGATGAATATATAGAATGGATGAATGTTTTATATAAAGACTTATATAAAAGATTATATAAAAAATCGTTGAATGAAATTCAAAATAATTCTAAAAAATTTAAAATCGAACCTTATTATACTAAAATCCTCTTATTAAAGATTAAGATTATAATGAAAATAATTGAAAAAAAATTGAATAAATATAACTTTAGTAACAATGAAAATAATAAACAAAAAGATCATACTAAAAAATATTTAAGAATTATATTTGAAGAATTATTAAAAGTAATATCAAATATTCATCCAAATTTAAATGATAAAATTATTAAAGAGCAATTAAATATAATTGATGTGATTATTAATTATTTATTTGAATATTTCTATTTTTTAATTCGATTCTATAAAAAATGTAAAAGAATTGATAAATCAATTTCAATTATTATTATATCATTAAATTTTTCTAAAGAAGTTTTGCCAATAATAAAAAATTCAAAAACTTTAAATTTAATTGAAAAAATATATATATGTTTTTCAAACATTTTTATTCTTAATCGAGATTATGAAAATGCAATATTAAATTTAGAAAAATCAATGAATATATGTTTAAGAGAATTATTTTATTATTCAAATATAACATTTACATTAGATAATTATTTATTAAAGTGTGATAATAAAATTTCAAATAATATTTATATAAATATTGTTTTAATTTTTATTTATATAGGAATATGTAAAGAGAATGAAGGTTATATAAAAAGAGCTATTAAAAGTTATAAACAATGTAAATGGTTTATTAATAAAATTGTTTCAGATGAAAATGTTTATTTAAAAACTATGATAAATAGTTTATTATCAAAATTAAAATTAAGAGGTTTTATGTATAAAGATGCAATAGATTTTATTAAATTGAAATTAAAAGATTATAATTTTCAAAATAAAAGTAAGCAAAAAAAAAGATTTTATAATGAAGAAGAAACAAATTCTATTCCTCTTGGATTTTATTTTGATGAGAATAAATATAAACATATAATGAATAAAATAAAGATAATTAATAATATACCTGAAATAGATACATCAGAAAACACTAAATTATTTCCAACTCAAAAAAAGAAAATAAAAGATTTTTTACTTTCAAATATGAGATTATTAGAAGCTTATTTAAGTAAAGATTTTAAAGGAATAATTGAAAATATGAAACAAATAAAATTATATGATTTAGATTATTCAACTAGAGATAAAATTCAAAAAGAATTTAATAGAAGAATGTTTTTAAAAAGTTTCAAAGAAAAAAAAACTAAATCTCAAATATTTTCAATATCTCATTTTGAAAATAAAAGTGATTCAAAAAAATCAAATAGAGATTTATCAAATGAGAAAAATAATAAAAACAATATAAATGAAAATAAAGAAAATTTTAATAATTCGACTTCAAGAATTTTTTCAAATTCTTATATATTTAAATTAGATAAAGTTAAAAATATAAGATATAAAAGATCAAGTAATTCATTTATACAATCAAGACAAATTCATATTCCTTTTACTAGATTAACAGGTAAAAGTTTTAATTGTAATTATTCACCTATTAATAAAAATATTTTTGAAGAGCAAAATAACAAAACTATGATATTTTTAAATAAAAAATATAGAAAGAAAATTAATTATATAAAAGAATTAAGTGATAGAGAAATTAAATTTCAAAAAGAATTATTATCACTTAAAAAAATTCCTAAAGAAAATATTCCCACTTATAATAAATTTTTATGTGAAAAAAAAGCAAATACAACTTTTGAAAAATTATTATTATTTTCTTCTATTAAAGGACAACATTTTGATTTAAATGATAAATATTCTGATGATGAATTTAAAGAAATTAAAAAAGAATTGTTATTAAAAAATTGTATTATTAAATCTTTAACTGATAAAGCAATTTTAAATTATAAACAACAAATAATTGATAAAAAACAAAAATTAAACAATAATAATAATAATAATAATTATAATAATATAAAGAATAATATGATTAAATCTTTTTGTAAAGAAGATATAATAAATAAAAATAAATCAACTATTTTCCAATTAGATCAAAAGATTCATAATATTGATAAAAAGAAAAAATTGACTAAAGAAAAGGAAAAAAAAATAGAAAAATTTTTTAGCAAAAGAAATAATATAAAAGAAAGAAAAATAAAATTAATAAGGTCTGGAAGTTCATTTATTATAAGAAAAGCAAATTCAAATTTTGATTTAAATAACTTTATACATTCAGTATTATCTCAAAATAACGATTAATTTTTCTATAATAGTTATAATAATATGTATTATATATTTATAAAATAATTATATTAAACTTTATTTAAATATACTTTTGGTATAATTTGATGAGAAACAGTTGGTAAAAATTTATTTAAATTATTTTCATTTATATGAGAATGTACCTTTTTTTTAAATAAATATTTTTCGTTTTCTTGCTTTTTTTTTTTTAATGAAATATGTAAATTTTTAACATTACAATTTTTATGTTGATTTTCTATTTTTATATTTTTTATAACAAATAAGTTAGGATCAATTGTAGTTTTTCTTCTTTTAGCATAATTATAAATATTTACTTCATCAATAGAATTATTTTTAATTTTAGGATATTTTTTTTTTAATCTAGCCATTTTTATTGAGTAAATATTATCATTAATATTAAATCCTTGAATTGATTTTTGAGTAATATTAACTGAATTACTTTTTATTTTATTTTTTAAACTATTATTCATTATAGAATTTGAATAAATAAAATTATTAATTATTTTAAACGGATATTTATTAGAATAAATTACAGATTTATTTAGGATTTTTTTTGTTTGATATTCTTTTATTGTTTCTTGACTATTTAATCTTTTTCTAAATTCATTTATTAAATCAATATTATTTATTTTACAATTATCTTTCACACTTGAAGTTCTTAATAATTTTTTTTTTTGTGGATTTATATTTCTTGTTTTTAAATCATAATATTTGTCTGGTTCGAGACAAATTTTATTTATACTTTTTTCATTTAATTTTATTTTTGTTATTCTAATTCTATCAGTATAATCTTTTTGTATTATTTTTTTTTTTAATTTTATTTCTTGTGATACTTTTAAAAAAGGTTCTAATGCTCTTTTTATATTTTGATTTGTAAAATTTATAGTATCTGTTTGAACCCAATTTGATGTTATATTTAAATGTGACATTTTTTTTAAAGAATTAATCTCATTTAAATTTAATTAAATAAAAATTATATATTTTTTAAATGTTCAATTAAATTTACTAAATTTTCATCTTTTTTTTAGAATAATTTAAGTTGGGAATTTTAAGATAGAATAATATATAAAGAATAAAATTAAATTAACAGATAATTTATAATGGACATTTTAATTAGTGAAGAATTCATAAAAGGTACAATAAATTCAACATGGATTAAGTCATCAAATTATAAAAGCATAATTGAAAAATTTATATCACATTTAAATGTTAATGTATTAATTGGTTATATTTCATATCATTTTAAAGATAGAGAAGAAAATATTGATAATGCACAGTCAAATCAAACTAACTATAAGCAAAATGATTCAGATTATATTTCTACAAATTATTCTTCTAATGTTTTTAATGTAAATTCCTCTGAGGAAGAATTCACTTATAATAATTGTGAATATTTAAATATGAATAATAACTTTTCTGATGAAGATAATATATCAAGTGAATTATATTTAAAATTTAAATCTATTCCAAATTATGAATTAAGAAAAGAAGTTTTTAATATATTAATGGAATTTCTTGACATTGAATATACAATAATATATTAAAAAAACCAAAATTGAAAGCTATTGAATGTAAAGTTATTAAAAAGTCTATTTTTTACACTTTTTTTCATGTGTATAAAAATTAATATATTAAATTATATAAATTTTTAACAAAATAATTATTTTATTAAACATTTTCTAGAGTAACATATCCTTTATTTCTTTCTAAATAATAAGGATCATTCCCATAAAATTTCAAAGAAATCCATTGAAAAAAATCATTTCCCATAACTTCACAAAAGCTTTTTAATTGATTTTTTTCAAAATAAGGAGAACTTTCCCAATTTTCAAATTGTTTTTTATCAATAGTAGTTTGATTATTAAGTAACATAAAAGTTTGTTTATAAAAAAGTGTTCCAATACTAATAGTCATAGCTAAAGCACATAAAAAACCAATAGCAATTTGAATAGGTCCCCACATATAATAAATTAAAGTTAAAGGACTTTTAATTTTAATATTTTTTGGAACATTATTTTTAATAGTAGTATCAGTGTTTAAAAATTGTATAAATATGAAAATAAAACCAAAAAAATCACCAATACTAGAAAAAAATAAAAATTGATAAAAATTCTTTTGATTATAATATCCAACACAATTTGCAATCCAAGGACAATGATGATCCATTTTTAAAGTACATTTTTTACATATTTTACAATGATGTGATCTTAATGGTCTTTGATTATTACATTTTTTACAAAAATTTTCTCTATTTTGTTGTTTTTCATTTGAAATTATTTGATTAAATGGTATTGGAACGTATCCTGGATTTGTAAACATACTTTTTAAATGAGTTATTATTGTTAATATTGCAAATGGTTCAAATAAAAAAACACTTATTATTCTTAAAAAATTATTTGATGATGAATTAAATATAATGTAATAATTCATTGTAAATATTACTTCTATTATTATAAAATATACTGGGATTATTGGAATTATATGAGGGATTTTTTCTGAAAAAGGGAGATTTGCATACATTTTGTTAATTAATTATTTTGAATATTTTTAATTTTTTTTTTTTTGATTTTTTTATTTTAATTTTTTTTTATATTTTTTATATTTTTTTATATTATTTAAATATGGATAATAATGAAAATCTTGATAATCTTCAATATGATTTCCCAGAAATTTCTCAAAATGAGAAATTTGTTTTATTTGATAAATTAAAAAATGATAATACTCAAGATATGAATTTTGATCAATATAGAAATAAAGTTTATAAAGATTTAAGTTCATTAGAAACAGATATAATATCAAGTTTATCAAAACATGATAAAGAATTTATGGAAATGTTTAAAAATTTTGAAGAAAGTGATGAAATTTTAAATACATTAGAATCAAATTTATTAACATTTAAAGATAAATTAAGTGGAATAAACAATGATATGAAAATCCTTCAAACAAAAAGTACAGAAATTTCAACAAAATTAAAAAATAGGAAAGAATTTGAAGAAGAATTATTTCGTTTATTAGATTCAATAATTTTAGCTCCAGATTTTTTAAATGATATAATTAGTAAAGATATTGATGATGAATTTGTGAATAAAATAAATAAATTAGAACAAAAATTACAAACATTTATTGGAGGTGATTTACCAGAATCAACAGCAATAAATGAAATAATTCCTGAAATAAGAAAAACTTTAGCAAAAGTATGTTCTAAAATATATTCTCATATTTTAAATACTTTTTTAATGTTAAATAAACCTGGAACTAATATTCAAATAATTCAAAAAAATGTATTTCTAAAATTAAAAGGTTTAGTTGTTTTTATTAAGAAACATGCACCTTCAATGTATACTGAATTAATAAATAAATATGTTGCTTTAATGGAAAAAATTTATTCTAATTCAACTACAAAATATTGTTCAGAATTAAGTAAATTATTAAATGATAAAATTGATAAATTTTCATTAACTGCTTCTGAAGAATTAAATAAAGATTTCTTTCATTTAGTTAGTAAAAGAAAAAGTGAATCAATAAATAATATTGAAAAAGAATCAATAATTCCTATTTATGCAATTAGTAAAAAAGAAACATATTATTATGAACAAATTTTTCAATCTTTAAATAAATTTTTAATGGATTTAATTACTTGGGAAGTTTTATTCTTTAATGATTTTTTTGATATGGGAATTCAACAATCTGCAGTTTATCTTAATAATATATATAAAAATTCAGTAAATACAATTTATGAATATACTCAAAGAAATTTAATAGGAAAAAATAATGATTATTTTGCAATATCATTAATGATTATAATTAATTTTGAACAAAAAAAATTAATGGAAAAATTAAATTTAAATCATTTAGATTTTTATTTTTATGAAATTAATAAATTACTTTGGCCTAAATTTGATCAAATTTATAAAGCAACAAGTGAACAAATATTTAAAGTAAATATGAAAAATAATAAATTATTTACAAATGGAATTCATAGTGTAACACATAAATTAGGAGAATTTCTTTCAATGATTAATTTAATTAGTAAACAAACTACAAATACTCCAATGATTTTTGCTAAATTAAAAGAAATTCAAAATTTATTTAATCAATTTTTTTATGAATTAACAGAAACTATGAAATTTAATAATAATAATGAAAGAGAAGAAATGGTTACAATATTTTTTATTAATAATATATATTATCTTCTTGTTAAATTAAAAGATTTTGATGCAATGAAAGAAGAAAATGACCCTCAATCATTTGATAAAATTTTAAATAATAAAAGAGAAACATATTTAAATATTCTTATTAAAAAACATTTTGATGAAATAAATAAATTATTACAAAGATGTATAAATAAAAATAATCAAGTAAATGGAGTAACATTTTTAGAAAATGAAGTTAAAAAATTAACTAAAAATGAATTGAAAACTGTAGCACAACATTTTAATAATAAATATAGAGATATTTTAAATGCTGTTAAAAAAGATATTTATTCAAGTATAAAAGATTCTGAAAATGCTAAAACTACTTATACAAAATTTTTAAGTGAATTATTAACTAGATATGCATCTTTTGTTGATTTATTAAGAATGACAAAAAATGATGATTTATTAATGACTATTGTTAGTGTTCAAAAATTAATGATTGAAATAAATAATATTACTAAAACTTTAAATAATTAAAATTTTTATTTTTAAAATTTTTTTTTTTTGAATATTTATAATAATATTATATCATTAATTATTTATTTTTTATTTATTTATTATTTCTTTTTATTGTCACTATTTTTCTTGGGACTGAATAATTTTTATCTTTAACTGATAAATTAATTCTAATTGTATTTAAAATTTTATTTAAAGTATTTTTTTCTATATTATTTAAAGAATTATCCCATTCATTAAATAAATTAGGATTTTTTTTAGTAAAATTATCAATAGTATTTTTAAATACTTTAAATTCATCTTCATCTTTTAATGGATTAATAATTCTAGAAACTAAATCTCTAATTTCAGCTTTATCGTCATAATCTTCAAATTGATTATCTTCACAATATTCTTCTTCACTTTCTTCTTCTTCAACAAAATTACATTTCAATTCTTTTCTCATTTCTTTGTTTATAATTGAAACTTCATTTTTTTTTTGTATAATTAATAAATTAAAAATAAAGCTTAACATTTTTTTATAATCAAATATAAAAATATCATTATTTATCAAATAACATAAACAAAGAATTAATAATTTTACTTGATATTGAGAGAAAAATTCAATTTTATATAATAAAATAGTGAATTGTTCAATAAAATTTTCACAATTTAATTTTTTAATTTCATTTAAAGTAATATTTGAATAATGAATAAAAGTAGAATAAAATAAAACAATAAAAGCAATATAATTATAATGTTCTTCTTCAAATTGTGCTTTATCATCAATATTTTTAGATATTTTTAATTCGAATAATTTTTTTATTTGTTGTATAGAATAATCAATAAATTGAATAATAACTTCTTTTTCAATAGAATTACTATTCATAATCCAAATTTGAATAAGACAACAAGCATAAAAAGGACTTTTAACAAATTTTTCAGTATTCATTGAACAATTAAATATATTAATTAATGATTTAAATAATATTGAATTACTTTCTATTTCTTTCATTCCATAAATAATATAATTATTAACTAATTCAAATAAATCAAGAAGCATTCCTTCATTTTTTTCTGCATATTTATATAAAAATTGTAATGCATATATTGTAATTTTTGTTAATTGTTTCTTATAATTTATCATTTTTGTTAATATTAATACTAAATCTTCATCAAATTCTATTGTTTTTGATTCATCTAAATATTTTATTAAAGGAAATAATGATTCTTCAATTATTTCATAATGAGTTTGAACAAAAATTTTTTTTTCCATTAATACTCTTATTATATTAAAACATTTATTTATTAAAAAAGTTTGATTATTGTTATTATCTTCAATTTGATTTACTTGGTTTTTTTTTGTTGAACGAATTACTTTAAATTTTACTTTAGTTTTTTTTTCAGTTTCTAATAATATTCTTTTACATAAACTTGTAAACATTTGTGCTTGAAACTCCTTTAATTCACTATCATTTAATTTCAATGTAATTTCTAATAAAACATTAAAAAAATTATTATATGAAGTATTTAAAATATTATTCATTAATTGTGGAATAATATTTACAAAGATTTCAGAAATATAATTAAAATCATTTTTACCAATATTTTCCATTATATTACTTAAAGTTTCTGCAGAAGTACTACTAATAATTACTTTTTGAAACATAAACATATTTGAAAGTAAATATTTTAATAATTCTTGAAATTCATCATCATAAATTTCATATAAATCAGAAATAAGTTCCTTAATTAATAAAATGTTTTTATATGTTATAAAAGTTGGAAGATTTGGATATAATAAAAATGATGATATTTGATTATAAAATGTTTTAATCAATTTTGCATTTTCTTCTGTTTGTTTTTTTTTACTAATTATACATAAAACTAATAAACCAATATCCACTTTTTTTATATTATTATTTTTTAATATTAATTCAATTACATCATTTGATAAATTATTCATATTTTCTAAATTTAATCCAAATGAATTTCCTATTAAAATAAAAATATATTTTAAAATAAAAGATGATAATGAAGAATAATTATAAAAATTTTTTATAAGTAAACTAACACTTGATTTAATTGTTTTACTTTTATTATTTTCAATAATATCTTCAATTAAACTTGCATAATTTTCAAATTCATCATTTGATTCTATTAATGAAACTTCATTTTTAGAAATAATTAAAAAAGGCAATAAAATATTTTTAAAAATATTTTGAAGATTTCTTTCAAAAGCAACTCTAAAATTATCTTTAGTAAACATATTATTTAAATAAAATAAAGAATAATATATAATATTAGAATATTCATTATCAGGATATTTATTATTTAATTCATCATCCAAATTAATCACATAATCAATTTTATTATTAATAACCCATTCTAAATCAAGAATAATTATTTTTAATAATTCAATATGATTATTAATTAAATCTTTTTCTTTTGAATCAATTAAAGTTGGAAAATTATCTGCAATTTTATTTAAATATTTTATAATTGAAATTTTTAATTTATTAATATATAAATCTATTTCATTATTCCCTGTCCATGATATTATCCTTAAATTATCATTAGGATTTACTAATAATTGAAATGCTATTGGAATAAATGGAATAAATTCTATTAAAATTTCATTTTCATTTCTTTTTAATCTTTTTCTAAGTCTAAAAATTAAATTTGATAATAAGTTAAATAATTTGGCAAATAATTCAGATAAATATTTATAATTTGTTTCATTAATTATAGATGTTTTTTTTATAATATTCTCAAATAGAATCTTTGAAATATTATTTATACTTTTTACAACTTTTTGATAATTTTTAAGTGATAAACCTAAAGATAAAGAAACACTATTTAAAACAGAGATTAATCCATAATAAGATTCAGTTTGAATATTATTGATATTTTTTTCAATTGAAATAATTAATAAATTTAATATTTCTGGATTATCTTGAGTTTCATTTAATAAATTTGATAAAGATAATAATAAATTTTCTATAAATTTTATATTTAAATTTGGTGTTATTATAGTATCTATATATTGTGTAATTATTTCATTTCTTTTATTAGAATTTATATTATTTTCAATACTTTTTTTTATTACTCTATTTAACATTGATATTATACTCAATTTTATATTGTTATCTAAATTTGAATTTGATGAAGTTATTAATGATAAAAAAACTTGAATATAATTTATTAAATTTAAATTTTCATATTCAGATAATTTTTTTTCTGCAATTTCTCTTTCTTTATTATTTGTTGAAGTATATGTTTTTTGAAGACAACTAATTATTTCATTTATTTGTTCCTGATTTGACATTATTTAAAATTAATCTTTAAAAAAAATAATTAAATTTATATTAAATATAAAATAAGTAAATTTATTTATTTTTAAATTAAGTAAGTGATTTATATTAAATATATTATTAAATTTTTAAAAAAAGAATTCAAATAAGTAGAATAATATATTAATTGTTCTTTATATTTAATAGAAAAATATTAACATTAATTTATTGTATTTATTTATTTTAAATATATTTATAAATAAATATAAAAATGATTAGAGCTGATTTGGGGATTGGGGATTGGGGATTGGGGAT
>JAJMZS010000369.1:0-54235 GCA_023807205.1 Isotricha prostoma | reverse complement strand
ATCCCCAATCCCCAAATCCCCAATCCCCAATCCCCAATCCCCGAAATAAAATTAAATTTTTTTATAAATTTAATCAAATTTTACTTATATCAATATTATTAAATTTTATAAATAAATTTTTGTTTTTTTTTAAGATTTATATTTTTTCAAATATTATTTTTGATTTATTTTTATTTTTAAATTATATTTTTTCATTTATATCTGTTATAAGATAATTTTTATAAATATTAAATTATTTTTTGCATTAAGTATTATTACAATTATTTTTAGAATTAACTTTCATTTTTATCATTTAATTCAAATTTTATATTCATAAATAATTGGAATACAGTTTTTACAAAAATTTTTTCATATTTATAGAAATTAAAAAGTTTTAAAAATTAAGATTAATATTATATTTATATTCAAAATAATATTAAGATTGATTCAAATATTATGAAATTTTACAAATCCTATTTTGAAATATTTAATAATCTTTGTACTACTTTCTTTAAGTAAGCTTTGTTTAGTAAACCACTTAAAAGTATTGAAATCAAATTGTTGGATTCTTTAATTTTTATGTAGAATCTGTTTGATTTTGAAGTACTTAAACAGTTTTGTTATCTAAAACATAAATGATATCCATTCCAATTGTTTCCTCTTCCTAAAATTCCTTTATCAAGAATTTTCAAAGATTATTCTACAATTAAATTTATTTCAACAATAAGATTTACAGTAGTAGATATTCTTGATAAGAAATAATATATATGGTTTAAATTACTATAATTTATATAAAGAATATAAATTAACTCATGATGAAAATGAAATAAATTTAATAAAAAATCAAAATAAACCAAAAATGAAATGATTGATTTTATTATTCATAAACAAAATGAAAAAAATGGATCAAAAATTGATAAAAATAATAAAAAGAATAATAATAAATATATTTCATTTGATAAAGATAATAATATCATAATTCCAATATCAAAATCAAAAATTATTAAAAAAAATTTTCAATTATTTTGTGTTAATTATTTGTCTAATTCAAAAATAAAAACAAAAAAAAAAGAAAAAAAAAGGAAGAAGAAAATTATTCATTTAAACCAAATATAAATAAAAAAAAATGAGTGTAAAGAAATAATATTAAATTTAAAAAAGTAAATGAAAACATAAAAAACAACACAGAAGAAAACAGTAAAATTGCCCATAATAAAAATTTTGAAAGACTATATAATAAAAATAATAAAAAATTAGAATATTATGAGAAAATGAGAGAAAAATTACAAAAAAAAGAATTGGAAAATTATACATTTAAATAAAAACAAATTATTTTTCTTCAATAACAAACTCAAGAGGAGCAAATAGATTTAATAAATTATTTCATAAAGGAAGTCAAAAAGAAAAAAATAGAAAAAATAAAACTCAAGAAGAATTGGATTTTGAAAAATATGGAAGTGAATCTACATTTAAACCAAATATTCAAAATGGAAAAATAAATATTAATAATAATAGAAAAAATAATAATACTAATTTCAATAATGATATATATAATGAAAAAAGTTATAAATTATTATATGAAAGATTAAGAAATGGAAGAATTGAAAGATTAATTAAAGAATCTGTACATAATAGATTTGGATTTGATGATATAATAAAAAATAATATTTAGAAAAATAATGAAAAAGAAGAAAAAGTTTTTGAGTCGAATGAAGAAGAAGAAAATAGTGAAGATGAAAATAATGAAAATGAAGAAAATGAAAATGACAATTTTAATAATAATAATAATTTAAATAATAATACTGCAGAATTTAAAAGTAAAAATAAAAATAAAAATAAAAATAAAAAGATATCAAAAAATCAAAAATATGGAAGTAATGAAGATGAGAAAGAAGAAGAAAAAAAAGATTTAATTCCTTTATAATTATAGATGTTAATATTAGAAAAGGAGTTAAAAAAAAATTTTTGTTTATGAAGGTGATACTCAGAAAATCTTAGCTGAAAAATTTTCAAAAGAACATTATTTAGAATTTGAAACTCAGGAAAAATTACAAAATTTAATTCATAATCATATGTTAAGATTATTAACTAGAATTGATGAAGAAAATCAATCTTTAAGTGAAAAATAAATTTTTTTTATTTTTTATTTATTTATATATTTTTTTTGCATTTTTTTTTAATTTAAAAAAAATAAATTTTTGATTTATTTTTTATTATTTAAATTGTTTTTTTTTGAAATTTTTAAAGTTAAAAATTTAAATTTAATAAGTGAAAAATTGACAAATTTCATTTTTTTATTCAAATTTAAAAATTGTCCACTTACTATTATAAATATTAATTAATGTTATTATAAATTTCAAATTAATTTTATGGATTTAAAAAAACTTTTTTCAGGAAAAAAAAGTTTTGAAGGTGCAATATTTTATTATTATCTTCCAAATATGAATTATCTTCTTAAAAAACCAATTGGAGAAGAAATATCAAAATATAAAGGAGTAAATATTTAATATTAATATTGATTTAGTCAATTTCTCTTTCACTTCAAAATGATTGTTTTATATTAATTGAAGATTCAAAAATTTTAAAAACAATAAATTTTCAAAATGATATTTTAAAAAATGGTTCTGTTACTTTTTATAATGGAAATATTGTTAAAACAATTAAAAATGATAATAATTCAAATATGAAATTTAATTGTTTAACTTTAAAATGTAATAATATATTTTTAACCCTTTTTAGGTTTTAAAAAAATAATTTTTTCATTTGATAATAAAAATTCAATTTTAAGTTCATTAATAAAACACGGTTTACCTTCTAATATTAATAAAGAAGCATTAATTGCAATTTTATTCCCAAAAAATATAATGAATGAATATCAAAGAAAAACAAAATATTTTACTTTTCCTTTAGTTAATAAAAACTATATTAATAAAAATAAAAGTAAATATGATATTCCTTTTTATATTGAAGGAATTCCAGATAATTTTTCAATATTTTCTACTTTTGAAGAAGCTGGAAAAATAAGAAGTTATATAAAAAAAATGAAAAATAATATAAATTATCATAATGATAATGATAATATATGTGATAAAATAACATTAGATGAACATCCTAAAGCAGATCATACTTATTGTCATTTATGCTTATCTAGATATATAAATTATAATGAACATATTAATTCTAATGAACATCAAGATAATATTATTAAAAATAAAGATTTATTTTTAAGAATTGAAAATAATTTTAAGAGAATTAATCTTTTTTGGAAAAATAATATTAATAATTCTATTAACTTTATATATGATAATGATATTGATTTTGTTGATTATAATGATAGTGATTTAATTGAAGATAATTGTAATCAAAAAATTTGTACTATGAAAGAAATATTTTCTGAAAGTACTCATCCTAATTCACAAAGTTCACTTATTTTAATGGAACAATCAGTAAAAGTTAAAAAGAGAAAATTAATTGATATTAATCAACCAATTAATAGAAGGTTTAATATGAATTTATTACCTTTAACATATAATTCAAGAAAAAATAAAAAAAGCCCAAATCATTAAAATAAATTAATTATTAAAACATTATATTTTATTTTAAATTATTTAAAAAATAATTATATATTATTATTTTAATAAGAAATCATAATAATTAAGAGAAGATAATTCCATATTAATTTTTTCTTCTTTAATAATATAATCAATAATTTTTAAAATCATTTTATTTCCCTTCATATTTTTTTTAATATTTTCAAATTCTTTAATTATATTTGTTAATTTTCCATTACATAATTCAGGATCAATTGTATTTTTAAAATTAAAATTATCAATTCCTTCATCATCTAAATCAATTAAAAAACTTAATTGAGAATATTTTGACAAAATTCTTTTTATTAAAAGTAAAATTGCAATAACTTGATTTTCATTTTTATTATTTTCAGCAAGAATTGCTAATCTTTTAACAAAAGAAGAAGAAGAATTAATTGAATACATTCTATTTTTTAAAATTATAGTTTCAATAACTTCAAAAATAATATATAAATTATCTTTATTTTGTTCATTATTTAAATTACACATAATTTGATATGAAGAAGTAATAAGAAAACTATCTTCAAGAGAAACTATTTCTTTAGTTAATTTATTTGCAATTGTTAAATTTGCTTTTAAGCCTAATAAAGCAAGAGATATTTTTTTATTTGTAATTAATTTTTTTATATTTTCATAAATACAATTTTGTAAATCTCTTAAAATTTCTACATTAATATTTTCACATAATTTTGATATTCCATTAAATACACTTCCTAATAAAGGAGAATCTGTTTTTGTTTTTAAAATATCAAAAAAAACTAATAAAATCTTTTTTAACATTTTTAAATTCATTTGATATATTAATTTATAATCTTCTCTATCTTCTAATTCTCTTATTTCTTTTTTCATTGATTTAATAATTTTTGATTTTTCTTTATTAAATTCTTTTATTTGTTTTCTTGCTATTTTATTTTGTTGTTTAGTATTTTTATCTGAAACTAATATTCCTGCATATTTTAAATCACTTAAATCTAATTTTTTTTCTGCTTCACTTTCTTTTTTATAATCTGGAAATTCCATTCTATGAGCAGAAAATAAATCAAGAACATCTTTATCAAATCTTTCATGATCTTTTGAAAATATTATATTTGATATTTTTTTAATTAATGATAATTTTAAATTAAACATTTGTTTTGAATTATCTACTTTTGATAATACATTATATAAACTTTGAAATGATTTTATTTTTATTTCTTGTAATTCATCTACTAATTTTTCTACTAATATTGAATATAATTTATCTTCATAATTAAAATAATAAAATTTTTCAAATAATATTCCAATTGTTTCAATTAATATAATACGAAATTGATTATATTCTTTTTTTTTATAAAATGACATATCCAATATCTTAATTGAATTAATAAATTCTAAATAATTATTTAATAAATTTTTTTCAAAACTATGTAAATCTTTTATTTCTTTTGATTCTTTTTGTTTTGATTCAAATTCATTTAATCTATATGAAGGTAAAGTATTAATAAAAATATTTTTTAATAATTTTACTGCACGAACCATTATTTTTAAAGAATTATCTTTTAAAAAAAGCATCATAAGGGAAATTTTATCACTATTACTTTCTGGAAAAGATGATATTAAGTTATATAATTCTGTCATTGTTTTTATTTTCTCTTCTGTGTTTAAATTATCAATATTCTCTTGTGTTATCATATGAAAAAATTCCTCATTTTCTCTTTTTTTAACTGAAGCTTTATGTTTAGCTTTTAATCTCATTAATCTTTGTTCTTTTAATTTAGAACGATGTAAATTTTCCTTTGCTCTTTTTCCCATTATGAATAGAAAAAAAAATAAAAATATAAAAAAAAATAAATAATTAATTTAAAAAAATAAGCATTTAAAAAACCAAAAAAAAACTAAAAAAAAAATGCATCAAAGCATAATTTCAATTACATTATATTTATTTTTTCTAATATCAAAATTAATAAAATCAAAAGAAATAGAAGGAAGAATTCGTTTAGATAATCAGAATAATTGGATAATAGAAACAGAAAATTTTTCATCAGATAATTTATATATAGCAACAGCATTTTATGATCCTTCATTAAATGAAAAAGGATGGGACACTTTACATTTAACAACAAATAAAATATTTTCTGATGAAATTCAAGCAGAAGGAGCAGGTCGTTTAGAAGCTTCTTTAACAAAAGAAAGAATATTTAATCATTATACAAATGCAAAAAGTTCAAATGGAATTATAACTGATAAAGTAAAAGATTTTTTTGAAAAACAAGAAAAATATATTATAAAAATGAAAAATGAAAATCCTGATGATATTTATTTTTATAATGCTTATCTTATTTATTTACAATTTAAAGGAATGAGAGAACAATATAATAAAGAAATTGAAAAAGAAAAAAAATTAGAAGGAATGGAACTTTATCTTATTAATTCATTTGGTGATTTGTTTGAAATAAATCAAACTTTTTATCCTCCAAATTTAAATAATATGACTTTAGAAGAAATACAAAATTATTTACTTATTACTAATCATTGTACTAGTTTATATAAAGTTAAAAGTGATTTAAGTGATATTTTCCTTGGTCATAATTCTTGGTATTATTATACAATGATGACTAGAATATTTAAAGAATATAATTTAAATTTTAATCATCCTTCTATTAAATGCAAAACTGTATATTTCACTTCATATCCAGGTTCAATTGTTTCTAATGATGATTTTTATGTAACTTCAAATGATTTGAGTATAATAGAAACTACAAATTCAAATATGAATGTTTCTATATATAAAGAAATAACATATAATTCTTTATTAAATTGGCAAAGAGTACAAATTGCAAATAGATTATCTACAAATGCAAAAGAATGGACTGAGCATTTTGCATATAATCAATCAGGGACATATAATAATATGTATATGGTTTTAGATATGAAAAAAGTTGATTTAGAAAAGAAAATAATTGAAAATGATGCAATGAAAATTATAGAAACTTTACCAAAATATTATGTAATAAATGATATAACTGATTATTTAAAAAGAGGTTATTGGCCTTCATATAATGTTCCATTTTCAGATGAAATATATAAAAAATCATTAATTGATGAATCTATAAAAAAAAATCCAAAACTTAAACAAGGAATTGATTATAATATGTGTTCTAGAGCACAAATTTTAAGAAAATATCAATCTGATGTTATTGATCTTGATTCATTTAAGAAATTAATGAGATATAATAATTATAAAGATGAACCTATGGCTTATAAAAGTCCTGTAAATACTATTAGTGCTAGAGGAGATCTTAATGAAAAAAGTTCTTGTTTTGGTGCTTTTGATTGCAAAGTTACTAGTGTTAAGAATTTGAAAGGAAAAGATAAGATATTTTATTTATATGGTGGACCTACTAATATTGATACTCCTCAATTTAGATGGAATGAAACTAAATCTTGTGAAAATTTTACTCATATTGGATTGGATAATGAACCTAATTATGGTTGGATTGAAATAAAAAATAAATTTGAATAATAGAATATTTATATTTTATTATTTTATTTATATAAAATTCAAAAAAAAAAAACAAAAAAAAAAAATAAATAATTTATATAATAACTTAAATAAAAAAAAATAATAAAAATGCCAAAAACAAAATTTCCAATTGTCTGTGGTGATATAGGAGGAATAAAATCTCGTTTATTTTTATTAAAAATAAGTTCCAACCCAAAAAGTCATCATGAAATAATAAACAACACATATCATTTTTCATTTGGTTTCAAAAACGTAGGAGAGCTCTTAACTCAATATTTAGAAGAATTCAAAAACACACCAAACTACCCAATATATGCAGTATTTTCAGTACCAGGTCCAGTACAAAACAATACAATACTCCAATTTACAAATGTACCACATTGGCCATCAGTAAATGGTAATGAATTAGCAGAAAAATTAGAATTAAAAAAATTAGTATTTTTAAATGATTTTGTAGCAAATGGTTATGGTATTCAAACACATTTAAGATTAGGATTAGATTATCGTATTGTAAATGATAAACCAATAGAAGAAAATGGACCAAAATGTACTTTAGGACCAGGAACTGGTTTTGGTGTTGGTTACTTAACAAAAAAAGAAGAAGATAAATATTATTTAGTAAATGATGCTGAGGGTTCTCATAGTGATTTTGCACCAATAAATTCATTACAATTTAAATATAAACAATATTTAGCAAGATATTATAATATTGATCATGTTTCAACTGAAAGAGCAATTTGTGGTCAAAGTATTATTCCAATATATAAATTTTTATCTGGTCAAATTAGAGTTAATTATGATACTGCATTATATGATCAAGTTAGAGTCTTTCAAGGAACACAAAATTCTGATACACAATATCAAATTAATAAATTAATTGTTCAAAAAGGAATAAGAAAAGAATGTAAATTATGTGAAAAGACTATTGAATTTTTTGTTGAATTATTTGGACAAGCTGCTGGAAATGCAGGATTAATGTATTTACCAACTGGAGGAATGTATTTACTTGGTGGATTAAGTGATAAATTTCAAGATTTAATTGTTGAAAGTGATATTTGGAAAAAAGCTTTTTTTGATAAAGGAAGGTTAAGTGAAGTTTTAGAAAATTTACCTGTTTTCTTAGTTAAAGATATTGATTTAAATATGAAAGGTTGTATTGAATATTGTAGAAGGTTAATTGAAGAAAATTTAGAAAAAAATGAAATGGAGAAAAAAAAAGAAAATAAAGATAATAATGAAAATAATGATAATGAGGAAGAAAAGAAACTTGATGTTGAAGAAGAGAAAAAAGAAGAGAAAAATGAGGAGAAGAAAGAAAAAAAAAAAGGAGAAAAAAAAAAATGAAGTTAAAGAGTGATTTTTTTATTTTTTTTTGTTAAATTATTTTTTTTATTTGTTTATTATATTAATTGTTTTTTTTTATTTTTTTTTAATATAATTTTTTTTATTATAATTTTTTTAACTTAATATAGTTGTTTATTAATATTCAATTTAATATTTATTTCATTTTTAAAATTTAATTTTATAAAAAAAAAAATGGCAACTAAAGAACATCATAAATTTAATATTAATGATTATATACCAAAAAGATTTGGTTTAAATTACAATCCCCCTCAAATTGTTTTAGAATATTTAACACCATCAACAGGAAAATTATATCATCATAAAATGAGAATTCATAAATTGAATCCTGATAAAAAAACGGCTGATATTATGAAAGAATTGTATGATAGACATACTCAATATTTAGATAAAAAGAAAGTTAATCCTAATCAAATTATTAAATTAATTGAAAAAATTAAAAGTAATTTTAAACCAAAAGAAAAAAAAGAAGATAAGAAACAAGAAGAAAAAAAAGATGAAAAAAAAGAAATAAAAGAAGAAAATAAGGAAGAAAATAATAAAGAAAAAGAAGAAAAAAAGGAAGAAAATAAAGAAGAGAAAAAAAAAGAAGAAGATGATGATGAAGATGAATATAATTTTGATGAATTTAATGATGAAGATTTAAATAAATTAAGTGATGAAGAATTAAATGAAAAAAAAAATGAAATGAATAAATATTTTGATAAAAATAATATTAAAGTTGGTGATCCAGGATATCAATATGATATAAGAAAAGATTTTAATCATGAGGAATATGCTGCAGAATGGGATGAAGATAGTTATTAATTTATCATTTATTTATATACAGTTTTTTTTTAATTTTCTTGTTTTTTTTAAAAATTTTTTTTTTATTTTTTAATTATTTACATTTATACTTATATTTTCAGTTTCTTTTTTCATTTTATGTCTATTTTTCTTTGCTTCAATTTTCTCATCTAATATTTTATTATTATTTGAATAATTTATTTTATAATATCTATTATTTTTATCTACTAAAACCATTTTATTAAAAAATTTTAATTCCTTTATTGATAATTTTTTCTCTGTTATAGAATTAAGTGATTTAACATTATGAGAATTTATGAAAAAATGATAAAATCTAATATAAGAAGTTCTTGATAAACATTTAAACCATTTCATATCATCATAATCAATAATATATGGAGTTAATAAAATGCATTTTTCATAAAAATATTTATTATCTTTACTAAAATCTGGTATTTCAGGATCAGAATTTAACATTTTATAATATTCATCTGATAAAAATTTTGGTTTCATTATATCAATATATGAATTTTCTCCTAATATACTTGCTAAAGAAATTGGTAATTGAATTTCTTCTCCTTCTAAAAATTGTGTATCATCATCTTTATCTATTTTTAATATTGAAAGAAAATTACAATCATCTGTGTTACATTTACATTTTATTAGTTCTTGTGACATTAATGCATCATCTATATCCCAATATGAATTATTTTGCATTTTTTTATTTTGTTTATTTTATGTTTTTTAAAATTTAAAATGATTTTTTGATTTTTTTAAAGTAAAAATTATTTTTTTTTTCTTATTTTTTTTTTAAAAGCGCAATTAAATAAAAAAATATCATTTTTTTTATCTCAATAATTTAAATTCTAAATTCTAATTTTTTTAAATATTTAAAAAAATGATAAAATAAAATTTAAAAAAAAAAAAAAACAAAAATAAAACTTTAAAAAAAAAAAAAATGGAAAACTATGAGATAATAACAAAAATAGGAAAAGGTAATTTTGGTAGTATATATAAAATCCGTCGTAAATCAGATAAAAAAATATTTTGTTGGAAAGAAATGGATTACGGTCACATGACTCAAAAAGAAAAGCAAAGTATAGTAAATGAAGTAAACATTCTTCGTGAATTTCGTCATCCAAACATAGTAAAATATTACGATAGAATAATAGATAAAAAGAACACAAAAATATACATAATAATGGAATATTGTGAAAATGGTGACATAAATCAATTAATAAAAAAATACAAAAAAAATAAAGAATACATTCCAGAAGAAAAAATATGGAAAATATTAATTCAATTACTTTTAGCATTAAATGAATGTCATAATCACAAAGAAGGAAAAATATTACATAGAGATATAAAACCATCAAATGTATTTTTAGATAAAGATAATAATATTAAATTAGGTGATTTTGGTTTAAGTAGAATGTTATCTAATGAAAGTATTTTTGCATATTCTCATGTAGGAACTCCTTATTATATGAGTCCAGAACAAATTGATGAAATTAATTATGATGATAAAAGTGATATTTGGAGTTTTGGTTGTTTTTTATATGAATGTACTACTTTAAATCATCCTTTTGAAGCGAAAAATCAAATTGAATTAGCTATGAAAATTAAAAATGGTAAAGTTAATCATATTAATAATTGTATTTATTCTAAAGAATTAATTAGTATTATTATGGGAATGCTTAATGTTAATTTAAATCAAAGACCTAATTGTGAAATGTTAATCAATTGCCCTTCTATTTTTATTAGAATTAGAGAAATGAAATTAATGGAACATTATTTAAGTGTTAAAAAATTTGAGGATAATTTAAAAAATAAAGAAAAAGATTTTTTAAAAAGAGAAAATGCTTTTATGGAAAAAGAAAAATCGTTTGGGGAAAAAGAAAAGAAATTAAAAGAATTTGAAGATGAGTTAAATAAGAAAAAAAAAGATTTGGAAGATTTGGAAATTAATTTAAAGAAAAGAGAAGAGGATATTTTAAATAAAGAAAAAGAAGTTTTAGAAAAGATAAATAAATTAAATGAATTGGAAAAAATTAAAAAAAATAATGAATTAGAAAATCAATTTAATGAAATGAAAAAAAAAGAAATTAATATGAATGATTTTAATAATCAATTTGAATTATATAATAATATTGATTATAATAAAACATCACCAAATTTCAAAAATAATAAACTTGATTATAATGATTTTATAAATAGTAATAATGGAATGTTAATAGCACAAAATTCATATAATAATTATGTAAATCAAAATATGAATAAAAATAATTTTTTTAATGAATCAAATAATAATTTAAATTTTTCAAATAATAATAATGTAAATGAAATGAGTATTAGTAATAATCAAAATTCATATCAACAACAAATAAGATATGAAAAAGCACCAGAAATAAATAATACAAATAATTATTGTCATGAAAGTAGTAATAATATAAATAATTATTTATATGATTATAATAATATAAGTACAAATACTTTCATAATTGAAAATGCACCAATATCTAATAATTATAATGAAACACCTAATAAACATAATCAATTTATGGATTCAACTAATTCTATTGAAAATTATAATTTTGAAAAACAAAATAATAATATTAATGATTATTTAAAAAGTACGAATGGTACTTCAATAAATTCAATATCTAATGTAAAAAATAATGAAAAAAAGAATCCAGTTGATAAAAATAATAATATAATGAACATAATTAAAAATAGTGTTTCAATTTCTCATAAAAAAAAATAATTTTCAATTTTTTTTATATATTTTTAATTATAAAAAATCATTTTTATTTAAAAATTATATTAAATTAAATTTTTTAAATATTTAATTATGAAACAAAAATTAAAAAAAGAGTCATTAATAAATCAATCAAAAAAAAACGATATAGACAATTTAATAATAGCAAATAATAATAAAATAAAACAAAACAACAAAATGAATATAAATCCAGAAATAAAACCATTTATATCATTATCATCATTATCAAAATGTCAATGTTGTAATATAGATTTTAATGGAGATGAAAATCTTCCAATTTTATTTAAATGTAATCATTTCTTTTGTAAAAAATGTATAGAAACATTTTTTTATGAAGAAGGAGTTGGAATTAAATGTCCAATTGATGGTTTAATTGCAAAATCATTTGATGAATTAGTAATATTAAATAAATTAATTGAAGATGATTTATTCGAACAAAATAATCAAAATGAAAATAATGAAAATATAATTGATGAAAATCAAAATTATAATATAAATACAAATGATAATAAAGAAACTGAAAATTATGAAATTAATTCTGAAAATTTTTGTTCAATTCATCCTAATCAAATATTAACACATTATGTTGAAGATACAAGAGAATTAATTTGTGCATTTTGTGCCTTTAATAGATTAAATAATAATCCTAAAATAATTATTAAAGAAATAAATGAAAAATTAAATGAATATATTAATGATATAGAAAATATACTTGATAATAATCAAAAATATGCAAGTTCATTACAAAATATTTTAAATGAAATACAAATTAATAAAGAAAATGAAGAAAATAAAGTAAGTGAAATTTATGATCAATTAATTACTTATTTAGTTAATAATAGAAATGTTTGTTTAAGTAAAATTGATGATTTTTTTAAACAAAATACTCAATATATTAGTAATAAATTAGATTATTTTGCTAAAAATATTGAAGATGGAGAAAAAATAAAAGAGGAATTAATTGAAATTGCAAATCAACCTTCTGGAAAATTCAATCAAGTTATTGATAAATTTAATACTTTTATTAGAGAAATTAATAATAATTCTAATTATGATTTAAATATTAATCAATATAAATTTGTTCATGATGATGAAAATAAAGTAATTAAATATTTAAATAATTTTGCTGATTTGAAAAATAAAAAAAAATTAATCAAATTTAATATAAATAATAATATTAATTCAAGAACTTCAAATAATAATAATTATAATAATACTAATAATATATTAACTAGTGAAAGTAGTCAAAAAGATGGTTCTAATTTTCCGACTATGAATAATAATGTAAATCAATTTCAATTTAAATTAAAAAAAAATAATTTTGTTGATAATTTTGATTTTAATGATAATATATCAAGTAATATTAATGCAACTTTAAATAAATATATTACACCTTCAAATTATAAGAAAAAAACTTTTGGAAATGAAAATGAGGATAATATAAGGAAAGAAGATACATTAGCAACTTTAAATAAATATAATATTCCTTCCAAGAAAATATAATTAAATTAGTGTTTAATATATTTCATTATTTAATTTTTAAGAGATACTTTTTAATTTTTTAAAATAAATAATATTTTTAATTAATAAAATAAATTTATAATTTATAAATTTAAATATAAATAAATAAAATATACTTACTTATTTTAATTATTGGATATATTAAAGGAATTAAATTTATTATTTGTAGATAAAATTTCTTTATCTACATTTTTTAATTCCGTTTTAATTTTATTAATACTTTTATTATTTATAGTAATATTTAATTTTTTATTATTTTCATTATTATTATTTATATTTTTTTCATTTTTTTCATTTTCACTATCTAATTCACTTGATTTATCCATTGAAAAAGATTCATTTTTGTTTCTATTATCAATATTTAAAGGATTATTTAAATTTATTGAAGGAAAATAATAAATATTCTTAATTAATTTATCATGATAATACATATTATAAAAATAGAAATTTTCTTTAAAATAACAAAATGATTCTTCTTCATCATTAAAATCATCATATTTTACTTTTTTAGGATCTTTCTCACATGTTAATTTAAATAATATTATATTTCCTTTTTCATTTGAATTCATTGTAAATACTTTTTTATAATATTTTGTAATTATATAATATGCAGTTAAAATTCCAATATTTAAATTTTGTTTTTCAATTTCTGTTTTTAAAAAAGAATCTTTTATATCTTTACATTGCAAAATTGTATTAATTTTATTATAATCAAGAGATGAATCTCCAGTAATTGAAATATCAAATTGTAATGAAAATATTCCATTATTACTCATTTCATTATGTTCTTTTTCATTTTTATAATTTATTGTATTTATTCTTAATATATTCTTGTTTAAATTACTATCATAATTAAAACTTTTTGTTTGATAATTTTTTTCTTTTGCAAATCTTATACTAATTACAATTCCTTTTTTAATATTATTTCTATATGAATTACTTAAAATAAATAAAATAATATTAAATATTGTTATTCGAAGTAAACATTCTTCAATTATAATATATTTACAATTTTCTTTTATTATAAATTCTAATGTAAAATTTTTTGAAACAGCTAGACCATCAAAATAAAAAGAAAAATAATTTGTAAAATATTCTAAATTAACTTCTTTTTTTTTATTATATTCATTGTCATTTTTTTCACATATCATAGAAAAATATATATACTGTGTAAGTAATAAATCAAATAAAACTTCACTTTGATTTTTAAAAAAAAATAAAATAGAAAAATCCATTACTGGAAATATAGAAAAAATATCATTTCCAACTGATAATACACTTTCAAGTTTATCACATTTTTTCATATATATTCCTAATTTTTTAACACTTTTTTTTGGATTTGAATAAGGAATAATTGAATTTCTTTCACATCTCATAATAATTTCACACATTTTATTTGAATTTTCAATAAATTCTTCATATTTATCTACTAATACTTTTATTTGATTATGAAATAATTCATTATATAAAAATTGTTCTGATTGAATTAAATTTAAAAAAATACAATTGTGTAGTTTCCAAATGCAATTTTTACAAATTACATTATACCAATTTAACTTTAATAATTCTCCAGAAATTAAATAAAAATTTGAAAATCCTTTATATTCCAAATTTAATAAATTTTCATTTATTGATGCAAAAGGAAAATAAAAATGTGATTCATTTTCTACATTATTTACTGATATTTTCAATAGTTGAATAAATAAATTATATAAAGATGGAATTATCATTTTTTGAAAATTTGTAACAATTTTATAATCAACTTTTCTTTTTATACCTGAATTTTTTTTTTCTTTAAATATATATTCCATAAATTTTCTTGCAGCATCATTATAATATAAAATATCCATATTTTTTGAAATAATAAAAATTGGACTGAAATTATTTTCCATTAAATTACTATTTATAAGATAACTTCTTTTAAATGAATCATATAAAATCCATAAATTTTTCAATGACTTTTTATATAAATAAACAACAACAACACAAATTATAATTCCAAACAAAATATTACAAATGTTAGGACTAAAATTATAATTTTGATATTTACTTGAAATAAAACTAATAGAAAGAATTGAAATTGAATAAATAATATCTTTTAATCTAATAGATAAAATTAAAATTGGAATTGCATTATAAAAAAATTCATTTACTGCAGAAATCTGTTCTAATTTATTAATAATTGCAAAATAAATGAAAAGTGATTGATTAAAGTCAAAAATAATTTTAATACTCCATCTATAATTTACATTTTTAAGTCTACTTTTTTTATATAATATAATAGAAGAAATTAAAATAGAAATTAAATGAAAATATGCTAAATAAGTATGTATATTATTTCCTTCAATTATTTTTGAAATATTAATAAAAAATCTTAAATATAAAATAATTAAAATTGATATTCTATTAGATTCTATTAAACTAATTATTAATGATGAATATCTAATTTTATCTTCTTCATTTTGAAATTCTAATTTTTCGTTTAAATAATATTCATCTTTAAATAAATTTTCATTTGGGAATTTATCAAAAAATTCAAAGATTTGATTAAAATCTCTAATCTCCCTCTCTTTATCTTTATTATTATTTTCTTTTTCATTTAATGAATTTATATTAGAATTTTTTTGATTTTTATGTTCTTGAATTTTCTGTTTAATTTTATTCTTCATTTAATTCTAGTAATTGTTAATTTTAAAAAAATAAAATTCTCCTTATTATTTAATAAAATACAATATTTATAATACAATAAATATTTAAAATTAACTTAAAATCCAAAAAAATCAAAATATAAAAAAAATTAATATTAATAAACTATATAAAAAATAAGAAAATAATTTCATAACTTCTAAAAAAAAAAATGAGTGGACTAGTTCGTCGTAAGTCAATGGCAAGAAGAATGTCAACTCGTACAAGTTCAAGTTTAAACAAAGTAGACACAGGAATTCAAAGGACAAAAAATGAAGAAAAAGTGAATATGAATGCATTAATTATAAAAAATTTAGGATACACTAATCCTCAAATAGGAAAAAATTGTGTATATTATTCATACACAGATTCAGCATATAAAACTATTGATAATTCAGAAACTTATTTAGATATATTAGATATAGGAGAAAGTCTTTTAAACAAAGAAGATAATCAATCAGTTACTTTATCAGAATATCATCAAAAGAAAAAAAAATTAAAAAGTGATCAAAGAAAAAAAGGAGAAGAAATAAATGAATTAGAAATAGATTCTTATCGTTCAATGAGAAATAAATTAACATATTGTGAAAGAGGAAGTGAAACAATTCATAAAAATATTATTCAAAGAGATGTTGAAACAAAGAAATTAAATAGAATTAATCATGATGGTATGTTTCATCAATGGGATTTATTTGATTCATATATGGCAACATTTATTCAAAATTTAGAAAAAAAGAGAATTGATGAAGAAATAAAAATGAAAGGTTTTGCAGTAGAGAAAAAAAGAAAAGAATATCATGGTGAAAATTTATCACGTCCTTCATTATTAAAAGCATTAAAATTATTAGAAAGACAAATTATGCAAATTAAAAATCAAGATAAATATTTATTTTATCGTGAATGGAATAAATTTGATGATAATCAAGATAGTTCAAAAATGTTATATATGTTATTATCTTTCCCACAAAATGCAAGAATTAAAAATCGTGCTGTTACTGCTTTAACTTGGAATTCAAAATTTGAAGATTTATTTGCTGTTGGTTATGGTAGTTATGATTTCCCAAGTAAAAAAGAAGAAAAAGGTGAATTAGATGATAAAGGAGAAGAAATTGAAAATGGTTACATTTACGTTTTTTCTGTTAAAAATAATTTTTATCCTGAAATGAAATATACAACAGATTCTGGTGTTTTATCATTAGATTTTCATCCTAAAGAATTTTCATATTTAGTTGCTGGTTTTTATGATGGTTCAGTTTCAGTTTTTGACATTAGTCAAAAGATAAAGACACCAATTATTACTTGTGATATTAGAAAACAAAAGCATATGGATCCTGTTTGGATGGTTAAATGGTATATGCATTTTACTGAACCTGGTGAATATGTATTTTATTCTATTAGTTCTGATGGTCGTGTTATTAAATGGTCATTTTTTAATAATAAAACTACTTTAGAAACTGAGGAAGTTGTCTTATTAAAATATTCTGATGTTATTCAACAAGAACAAGCACAAAGTGCTTTAAATCAAAATGATAATACAAATAATATTTCTATTACTGAAAGTGCTAGTAAAGAAAAACAAGATGAAGCTCTTGCATTTGGTAATGCAGGTGGAATGTGTTTCTCTTTTAATCATCATAAAGGATTTGAACATTATTTCGTAGTAGGTACAGAAGAAGGTAAAATTTATTTATGTTCAACTCAACATAGAGAACATACAATATCAAATTTTGAAGGTCATACAATGGGAGTATATAATGTAACTTGGAATCCATTCCATCCAAAAGTCTTTGCATCATGTTCAGCTGATTGGACAATTAAAATCTGGCATTATAAAAATTATTCACCTTTAATAGTTTATGATATGCAAAGTGCAGTTGGTGATATAAGTTGGTCACCATGGTGTTCTACTATATTTGCTACTGTTAATGTAAGTGGTGATATTAAATTCTTTGATTTAAATCGTGCAAGGAAAGCACCTTTAGAACCTAAAAGATATAAAGATACTGCTATTAATCATATTGCTTTTAATAAAAATGAATTTGTATTTATTACTGGTAATGATAGAGGAAAAGTTCATTTGTGGAAAATGGCTGAACCACTTAGAATTACTGTTGATAAGAAAGAGTTGGAAGAAAAGGAAAAAGAAAAAAAAGCTGCTGCTGAAAAAAATACTAATTTACCTACTACTAAAATTGTCATTCCTCCTAATTTACAAGAAGATAATGTTAAAACCAGGAAAACTTATATTCAGAAAAAAAATGTTATGGCTAATTTGAATCCTGTACAAGAAAAAGAAAGAATTGATGAATTTTTGGATTTGTTGGATATTACTGATAAGTAAATTTTGGTTTTTTTTTTTTTTTGGTTTTTTTATTAAAGGTTTAAATTTTGGGTTTTTTTTTTCTCTTTTTTTTTTTAATTTAAATTTTAGTTATTTTGAAATTAAATTTTATATTGTTGATTTATTTTGAATTTTGAAAATTTTTTTAAGTTTTTTTTTTAATTAGAATTTTTATTTATATTTAAATCCATGATTTTAGAATTTAATTCTACAATTAATTTTTCATTTTTTAATATTTCAATACATTGTTCATTATTATTTTTGTTTAAATCTTCTAAAATTTTTATTAATTCCTTATTTTTTTCCTTTTCATGAGCTGTAATAATTTTCATATCATAAGATTTTTTTATTAATTTATTCCTTTCAATTGATATATTTAATAAATTTTCTTTTAAAATAACTTTTTTATAATTCCTATTAATGATCTCATTTTTTTTTTTATTATAATCATATTTACATAAAGTAAATTTAATTTCATAACAAATACAAAAATTATTATTCTTATTCATTACAAAAATTAAACATAAAATATTTTTTAATATATAAAAAGCTTATTCAAAAAAAAATAAAAAATAAAAATTAAAAAAAAAAACTAAAATATAAAATTAAAAATTTTTACCCAATTTTTTTTCCACTGATTCCAACATTAACACTTTGATTTATTTTTCTAAATTTTTTAGAATCAAATTCTCCAGCAACTCCAATTTTTGATATTTTAAAAGGAGAACTTTTTCTAATAACTCTTGGTAATTTTGAAGATCTAACATTTCCTTCTTTATTATTTTTAATATAAGAAGATCTTAATAAATATCCATTATAACTATAATCTAAATAAGATTTATTAATTTTACTATGATTTGTATTATCTATTATCATTGCTGGTTCAATTTTTTTATCTTTATAACTTTTTTTAATTTCTGAATTTTCAGTATTATTTATTTCTTCTTTTAGAATAATTGGTTTTTTGTTTTTATTAATTGGTTCAAAATAATATTCTGTATTTTCATTATTTTGAGGAATTTCTGGTTCAAATTTATTTTGATGTTTATTTTTTGTTTTTATTTCATTTTGTTTTATAAAATCAATATCATCATTTTCTAATGTTATTGGTTTTTCAATTTGATTTTCTTTATTATGATTAACTCTTATTCTTTCTGGCATATCAAAATTATATTTTTTATTATTTTTTTTTCTTGGTCTTTGTAATTTTTCATTACTTTTATCAATATCAAAATCAACTGAAGTTAATTTCATTTTTTTTTTATTAAAATATAATATTTCAGGAAAATTTTTAGGATAATCTGTTAAAATATAATCAGTGTTTTCATCAATTTCAATAAAAGTTTTTTCAGCTAAATTTTTTTGAAAAAAAGGAATTTGAGTTTTAGATATTGTTTCATTTGGAATATTATATGAATAATTCATAATAGAATTATTTTCATCATTCATATCACCACCTAAAAAAATAACATTATCATTATTTAATTTACTAACTCCAAAAAATTTTTGATTAAAATTATTAATTGAAGGATTAATTTTTGGTTTTATTAAATCCCATTTTGGAGATTCAATTAAATTACTTTTTTCAAAAGTCAATTCATTATTTCCTTTTTTAATATTATCAAAACAATATAAATTATCATTAACAACAATTAAACTTGGTTCAAATCTTTCAATATTTAAATTAGACCAATCAAAAATTTCTTTATTTTCAGTATCATAATAAAAAGTTCTTTTACTATTTCCACCAACAATAAAAACATATTTATCAGGAATAAAAATCATACTATGATTTTTTTTTGGTTCAATTCCTTTTGGATTCTTTTTAATTGTTTGATTTAATAAATCAATATCCCAAAAATGACCTAAAATAACATTTTTTTCATTTTCTCCTCCAGATATAAATAAATGATTATTTCCATTACAATAAGCGGAACTTTGACTATAATTTTCAATTTCTGAATTTTGAATATCATTATTATTTAAATGTAATATATTCATTTTTTCTTTATTTTTATCATATATTTGAACTTCAAATGGATTATTAAATGGTTTTCCAATTAAATCTGAATTGTTAATTATATTATTATTTAAATCTAATCCTTTTTGTTCATAGTTTACATTTAAATTTATTGTTGGAGATCTATGTGGTAAAAGTGTTCTTATTGGGTCATTTAAATTTAATGTCTTATTTCCCATTTTCCATTTCATTATAACATGCTCTGGAATTTCAGAATCGTTTTCTTTTTTAAAATCTTCTACTAATTTTGCTATTTTTTCATCTCCATTATATTCTTTTATCCATTTATTATTTTCATCTATTGGAACTGATATTTTTAATTTATCATACATTTGTTTTTTTTATTTTTTTAAAATTTTTTTTTATAATTTTTAATTTGAAAAAAATTAGTTAATGAAATAAAAAAAATTTTCAATTTTGAAAAAGAATATATATCCAAAAAAAAAAAAAAAATTAATTTATAATTAAAATTAAATTTAAAATAAAAATAATTATTTTATATTTCAATTTAACTAAATATTTTCTAATTTATTACCTACAGTATCAATATAATTAACAGGTTGACAATGAGAAGATTTTAATTGTCTTGAAAATTCTCTTTTATCCATTTCATTAATTAAAGAATAAACAAATTTATTAATTCTTTCTTCTTCTTTTTGTTTAATCATATAATCTTGAAATTCATCAACTTTTTCATTATATTGTTTATCTAAAAATTCAATATATTCTTCAATAGACATAGTTTTTAATCTATTAATTTCATCAATAAATTTTTCAAAATTACTTTTTTTCTTTTTTTTAACATTGGTATTAATTTCACTAATTTCATTTTCTTCACTAAATTCAACATAATCAATATCACTATATTTTCTAGAAGTATTATTTATACTTTCTTCATATTCATTATTAGTTCTTGTTTTTAATCTTTTAAAAGATTTTTTTGATTGACTTTTATCAGAAAGTAAATTTGATATTTTTTCATATTCATTATTATCAATATTTCCTTGTTCTCCAATATCTGAATTTATATTTGTTTGTTTTATTGATGTTGTTTTTCTTAAATAATTAATATTTGAATTATTATCTTTAGGTTCTTTTTCTATTTCTAATTCTAAAGAAGCAATTTGGACTTTTTTACTTTTATTTTTATTTTTATCTGGTTGAAAAAATTTACTTTTAATATTTAATGCAGGAACTTCTTCTTCATTTTCATTTTTTATTTCTTCTTTTTTTTCTTCTGTTATTTCACTTTGAATTATAATTGGTTCTTCAATTGATTTTTCATTTTCTTTTGATAATTTTGCTTCTTCTTCTTCTTGTTTTTTTAATAATTTTTCCATAAAATCTGATGAAACATTTAAATCAATATCATTATTTTTTATTGTTTTTTTTTTAGATAACATTTTTCTTAAAGTTGGTTTTCTTTTAAAAGTATTTTTTTTTTTTGGTAATCTTTTAAATGGATCAATTTCTTCAACTTTTTCTTTTTGTTTGGTATCTAAAAACATATTGTTAATTACTGGTAATTTTTTTTTACTTTCTGATAATATTGAATCTAAATTTTTTATTTTTGAATCTTTTTTTTCTATATCATTTATTTCTTTTTTTCCATACATTAAAGTTTTTGATTTTATCATTTGTCTTTTATTTGAAGAAAGACTTTCAGTTATTTCTTCAATTATTGATTTTCTTTTTTTTAAAGGTTGTTCTTTATCTTTTGATTCATCTAAAATTAAATTACTGTTTTTATCACTTTCTTCATCATTTTTAACTGTTTCTAAAAATTTTTCTGATGTGTTTGATTCTGATAAATTATTTTCTGTTGGCTTTGAATCTTTTTTAATATATTTTTTATCATTTTCTTCTTTATTTTCTTCTTCATTTACTTCTTTTATTTCTGTTATTGTTTCTTGTTTTAAAATTGTATTTATTTTAGTTAATTCTTCTTCTTTTTTATTATTTTCTTTTTCTTTTTCTTTTTCTTCCTTTATTTCTTCTTTTTCTTCAATAATATTAAATTTAACATTTTTTTCTTTTGGTTCTTCAATTATTTTTTTTTCTTCTATTATATCAGAAGGTTTATTAATTATTTCATTTTCAATTTTACTTTTTAAAGTATTTAAAGTTTTTTTAGGTCTTAAATCAATAGTTAATTTTTTTTGAATTGTAATTTCTTCTTCTTTAAATTTATCTTTAATTTCTTTAATATCAATAGTAATTTTTTCTTTTTCTTTTTCTTTTTCTTTTAATTTTTTTTTTTCTTCTTCTTCTTCTAATTCTTTAATTTTTTTTTCTTCTTCTATTCTATCTCTTTGATTATTAATTTTTTCTTTTTCATATTTTATATTTTTATAATTATTAATAGTATTACCACCAGAATATAAATCATGTATAAGTTCATTAGAAGTAATTTTATGTTTTCCTAAAACACGATATAATTGATCATTTAATTCTTTTTTTTTCTCAATTTCTTTTTTTTTATTTTCTAAAATTTTATCTTTTATTATTTTTTTAAAAATTTTTCTATTATCTTTCCTTAATAATATCCCAGTAGAAAAATTATATTTTATTTCATCAATTTTATCCAATTTACATCTAAGAAAAATAAAATTAATGCAACTTTTATTCAATTTTTTAATTTTATTTCTCTTTCTTTTCATAGTTTTCTTTTTTAAAATATTCATTTCAATTTCACTATCATATTTTTCATCTTCACGACGAATTGTCCCAAAAATAGGAAATTCAGGAGAACTTGTATATGAACTTGAATCATAAAATGAATCATTACTAATTTCTCTTGATAACATTTTATTTTCATTTATTGGTTTTAAATTTGTTTTTATTTTATATAATTTATCTTTATTAATTACCATTTCTGTTGATGTTGTTTTTATTGTTTTATTTGATATACTTTTTAATTCTTCATCTTCTAAAGTTTTTAAAGTTACTTCATCATAATAAGGTTGTAATATTTCATTTAAAAATGGAATTAAATATGTATTTTGTTTAATATTATTTTTTTTTGCCTTATTTTTTAATATTACTGAAAAGTGTTTTATTTTACAAAATGCTTCCATATTTTTATCTATTGTTTCATTTAATTTTGATGCTTCTTTTTCTAATAAATTCATTACATCTCTTTCTGATATTGTATTATTATTCATTCCTAAAAATTCTATTCTACGAGATATATTTTTTATTATTTGATCTATAAATAAATTTGGTCCTATATTTCTATTTTTTTTCTTTATTGTTTTTGAATTTATTTTATTTTTCTTTTGAATTGATTTTGCTATTTCTCTTAAATAATTTTTATCTTGAAAATGAATTAAAAAATTAGTATATTCACTTCTTTCTTTTTGACTTGATAATTTTATATTTTTTAAATAATTATTATATTCATTATTAATTAGATTTTCTTCAGTTAATATTTTTTTATGTTTTTGAATTTTATTTTCTTCATGTTTTAAAAAAAGAGTTTTAGTGTTAATATCACAATTAAAAATTTTTTGTTCAGTCTTTGGAGCATATTTTAATTCTAAATCAACAATATTACTTTTTCTTTTATTTTTTTTATATTTTACCATTGAAGGATATTTTGCAGATTTTAGTCTATTAGATATTTGATTTTTAGGTATAAAATTATAATTAGCTGAATTATCAAATATTTCATTATCAGTAAAAATTTCATTTGTTGTTTTTAAATTATTACCCATTTTATTTTTATAATAAAACATTTTTTCATCTTTAAAATTCGTATTGTTTTTCCTTTGAAAAACTAATTGAGGATATTCTGAAGTTTGTTGATTTGATAAATATTCTACATTTTTAATATTTCTTCTAATTCTCATTTGAGGTTCATAAAATTGATTTGTATAATTCGTTGTTGGAAATGCTGATAAACATCTCATTTATTTTTTGTAATTATTATTTTAAAACTTAAAAAATAAATTTATAAAAAATAATATTTTCAAATAATAACAAATATTGTAAAAACTAAAAAAATTGTAAATTTCAAAAAAAAAAATGAATAAAATCAAAAAGAAAATTGTATAAATCCAGATAAACCAAAAAAATAAAAATAATTTAATTCTTAAGTATGATAGATATTATAAAATCAATCCTCACTTTCTGATTCTTTGCTCAAATTTGTTCCTAATCGCCAATTATTTTTTAGTATGTTTATACTTATTAAAAAGTTTTAATTATTTTTTATATTTATTATTTTAATTTAAAATTTTAGATAATAAAGTAATAAATTTAAATAAATTTTATCTATAAAATCATTTGTTAAGAAACTCAATATTCATCAAAAACTTTATTTATAGATATTTTAAACATAACTTTATCTGGTATGGAATATAAAAGGTTATTAATAAAATCTTTTTGAAATATCATAATTTTTTATTTAATTTTTCATTATTTTTTTGTAATATATTTGATAATGTAAATTTTAAATGTTTTTTATTAAAAATAATTATTATTTCAAAATATTATTATAATAAATAAATGATTATCTTTATTTATATTTTTTTTATGATTTTGTATATAATTTAAAGTTTAATTAATTATTATTCTTTATATTATCTTCTGTAATTGTAACATTTAATGATTTAATGGTATTATCATTTATATTATCCATATTCTTTTTATTTATATAATTCTTTAATTCCATAATTTGTTCATCAATTAATTTAATTTTGAATTTATATTTGGAAATTTCATTTATAATTTCTTCATTTTTTTTTTTTAAAGAAAAATATTCAGAAGGTTTATTTTTAGTACTAAAATTAGGTGAAATTAAACCAATTGAAAGTGATCTTGAAAATTTATCACTTTTATTAATTGGTGTTTTTTTATTTATAAAATTTGATTTTGAAGTTAAAGAATTTGTTTTTATTGTATTTTTATTAATTGTATTATTTTTAATTTCATTTTTACTATCATTTATATCTTTTTTCCAATTTATTTTCCTCTTTACATTAATATTAGTAGAATAATTCTTTTTCATTCTAATTAAACCAAATCTCTGAATTTGTTCATTAAAATTTTTCATAACAATTTATAAAAAAATTAAATAAAAAATATTTTATTATTTTTTTTAAAACAAAATATTATTTTAATGTAATTTAAATCTCAAATAATAAGCACCTTTAGGTTCAATATCAGTATAATAATTATCAAGAATTTTAACTACTTCAAATCCGTTTTTTTCATAAAATTTTTTAGCGATATCATTTTGTACATGAACATGTAAATTAATAAAAGAAATTTCTTTCATATTTTTATGTAATCTAATAAGTTCTTGAAGCAATTGAGTTCCAATTTTATGTCTTTTATAATTTTCTAAAACATTAATTGTCATAATATAAACATTATTCTCATTTCCACATTTATCATATTTCCATGTTATTGCTCCTACTATTATATCATTTAAATATGCAAATCTTCCATATCTTAAATGATTTATTATTCTATAATAAAAACCAAATTGATATCTTACTGGAAGAGATAAATTGTTTAATTGTTTTAATTGGTTAAAATTATTTTTGTTTATATCTCCAAATTCAACTTTTATTAATTCGTTTTCTTCTTTTTTTAACTCTTCTGTTGTGTTCATTTTTTTAAATAAATTAATTATTTTTTTTTTCAAATAAAAATTAAAAAAATATATTTAAATCAAATGTTAATATTTTTTTATTAATATTTACAATAACTATTTTCCTATTATAAAGCAATAAAATATACCAAAAAAAACACATTTATAAAATTTTAAAATATTAAAATATAAATAATAATAATTAATAGACTTATAAAAAATTCTTATAAAAATATAATATAAAATTATTAAACTCTACTTTATTAAATTTCAATCAACTTATCAACAGATTTATTATTAAAAAATAAATCAGGTAAAATTTTAAAATTTTCTTTTTCAGGTTGAAGGATTTTATCATAATTTGCTTCATTCATGGGATTATTAATTAAATTTGAAGATTGATTCATTATTTCTTTTTGTGGATTAAAATAAATAAAACTAGTAATTCCATTAAAAAATTGAAAAAAAGAATTTAAACCAAAAACTAAAATTAAACACCATATTATTATATTAATATAAAAAATATTAATATTAGAGAAATTTAATCTTTGATGTATTATTGAAAAAATAGTTAAATTAAATTGTAATTTTAATAATATAAAGTAACTAAAAATATATCCTAGTCCAATTAATAATAAAATACAAAATTATCCATTTATTATTTTTTTTTTCATAATTTCTCTATTCATATTTTGATTCATTAAATCTGAAATTTTTTGATCAAATTTTTGGGAAAAAAAACCTATTTTACTTTGATAAAAAAATTCTTTTCTTTGTTTAAATTCCTTTTGAGAAAAGTGTATATAATTGTTTTTTAATAAATTTTCTCTATTAATTGCGTTTTTTATTATTATATTAATATCTTTATTTTTTACTTCCTTATTGTAATTAAAATCTTTTTTTATTTTTATTCTATTTATTTTTTTTTTTTCAAAATTATGAGTATATAATTTGGATAAATATTTTTTTAATAGAGAAATATATATAGCAATTAATGTTAAAGAAATAAATATCCAATTTTTTAAAGATGAATCAATTCTTAAAAACATTATTTTTTTTATTATTAATAAATTTGAAAAGATAATTTAATTATTTATTTTTTTAATTTTTTTTAAATAATTAAAAATAAATTAATTAAATTTTATAATTTAATAAATTAATCTAGACAGATGAAAATATGATTTGAATAATTATATTATTTTAACTCAATTTTACATATATTATCAAAGCTTAAAATTCACTATTTATATTTATAAATATAATAAAATTTTTTTTCTTTATATTATAAAAATAGATATTAAATTAAATATTTATAATTTTAATGTTTTTGGTTTTATCAAAAAATATAAAATATATCACAAATATTGTATATTTAAAAATATTATAATTGCTTATTAATTTACAAATAAATAAATAATTAATATTTTTAATTATATTTCAAAAGAATAAATTTATTTTTTCTTGAAAAAAAAAACAAAAAAAACCAAAAACTAAAGAATATAAAGGAAAAAAATATAAAAAAAATGTCTGAAAATTCAAATACCAATGATGATTCCTCATTAAATTTAGAATTAGAAAATTTTCAAATACTTCCAGACGACTTTACTGAAATTGATTTAAATTTCAAAGTAATAGTAATAGGTGATGCAGGGGTAGGAAAAACATGTATAACAAAGAAAGGAATAAAAAATACATTTGCAGATTCATACAATCCAACAATTGGATTTGAATTCTTATCTTTTATTATAAAATTAAGTGATAAAAAAATTAGATTACAAATATGGGATACTTGTGGACAAGAAGCTTATAGGTCATTAGTAACTAATTTTTATCGTAATTCTTCACTTGCTATTATGGTTTATTCAATTGATGATAGAAAATCTTTTGAAAATATTGATATTTGGTTAAAAGAAATGAGAACTTATTCAAATCCTGATGTTAAAATTTTTTTAATCGGAAATAAAAATGATTTGGAAAAAAAAAGAAAAGTTGATAAAGAAGAAGGAGAATTATATACTAAAAATAATAATATTGATTTATTTATGGAATCTAGTGCCAAAAATGGTTTTAATACACAGAAACTTTTCATTGAAGCTTCTAAAATTTTATATAAAGATTATTTGATGTATAAAAATAAACAAAAAAATAAAAATAAAGTTGAAAGTAAAAATGATGAAAAGAATAAATTAAAAAATGATGATGATAAAAAAAAAAGTAGTTGTTGTTAAAATTTTTTTTTATTTATAATTTAATGTTTTTTAGTATTTAATTCATTTTTTTATTCATAGTTTGTTTTTTGTATTTTATTCTAATTTAAATTTATTTTTTTAATTATTATATTTTATTGGTAATTATTATGTTAATTATTATCTATTATTATAAATGCCAAAAAATCAGTCAAAGAAAAATGAGAATAAAGTTTTAAAAAATAAAAGAATTAATACAGGAGAAAAAGGTGGTAAAATTATTAATGTAGAATCTAATATTCCAAAATTAATTAAAAAGAGAACTATCAAAAAAATAAATAATTTAGAAATAATTAAAAAAAAAAATAATGAATTAAGTGAGAAATTATTTTTAAATAATAATCAAATCCAGAATGAAAAAGAACAAACTTTAGAAGAATTAAAACAATTAAATGAAGATATTGAAAAGAAAAATATAGATTTAAAAAAAGTTAAAAATGAAAATATAAATTTATTAAATCAATTAAAAGAAATAAAAAATGAAATAACAAAAAAAATAAATTTAATTAGTATTAAAAGAATAAAAGATGAAGATTATGAAGATAAAAATAAAAAATTAAAATTAGAAATAAAAATTCATGAGGAAAAAATAAAAAATATAATTCAATTAATTCCTCAATTACAAAAAGAAAAAGAAAATTTTGAAAACATAATAAATAATAATAACGAAGAAACAAAATATAATTTATTTAATAAATTAGTTGAAATCAATAATGAAATAGAATTAATAAAAAAAGATATAAAACTAAAAAAAGAAGAATTAAAAGAACATGACGAAATTTGCAAAAAGAAAATAAAGAATTTAGAATATGAATATAATTTATTGAAAAATGATTTAGCTTTTGAAAAGAAAAAAACAATACTTAATCAATCTTTATCACAATCAAAAATTAATCATGAAATACCTACTTTAAGTTATTTAGATGATGAAATAAATGAAAAAAAAATAACAACATATAAATATAAAAATTATAATACAATTGATACAGAAGATAATTTAAAAATTAAAAAAAGAGAAAATTCATTTTTAAATTCAAATAGAAAACAGTTTAAATTATCAACTGAGGGAGAAGAAAGAAGAGAAAAAGAAAAATTGAGAGTGAGTTTAAATCCTTTATGGAAAAATATTAAAGAATTGAATAATAATTATAAAAATTATATGAGAAATAAACCACTTAAATATTTTTTTACAGAAAGAGAAAAAAATAATACTCTTAAATCTTTATTTAGAAATAAAAAATTGGATATTCTTTCTAAAATAATTCCTGAAGAATGTTTAAAAAATTATTCACAAAAATTTAATAGTATTGAAACAGAGAAAGAAGAAATAAATAATGAATATAAAGATGAAATTAAAATTAAAAAACAAATTTATAAAAATAATACTTTAAAACTTAATGATTCAACAAATAAAATGAATAAAATAAATGATGAAAGGAAAGAAATTAATAAAATAATAATGAATCAGAAAAAAAAAATTAAACTTTTAAATGAAAAATTAAAAGTTGAGAATAAAAATTTAAAAGATTTAAAATATGTTTATAATATTAAATATAAGGAAAATATAAAATTGTCTCAACATATTTTACTGATGAAAGAAAAAATTGATAATGGTGAATTAGTTTTAAGTGAAAGAAATAATTTAAATAATGAAAATGAAAATAAAGAAATGGAAAATTTAAATGAAGAAAAAGAAAACAATGATTCTTTTGAAAACAATGAAGATTTTAAAGTAAATGAATCTGAAAAAAAAGAAAATGAAGAAGAAATTGAAAATGAAAGATTATATGAAAATATAGAATTTAATGAAAATGAGGGAAATGATATTGAAAATGATGAATAAAATAAAAATATTTTTAAAAAAATGTTAAAAAAAAATAATATTTTTTTTATAAAAAATAAAAAAAAAATATTTTTAAATAAAATAATGATAGATAAATCAGTAAGCACAAATCATATTTTTAAAAATAAAATATTAAAAAAGCATATATTATTACCAAAATTAATGCCAAACTATAATTTCAATCATTATTCATTGAATATAATTCAAAATAAAATATTAAAAAAAAGTTTTTCCATTAAAAATTTTAAACTCAAAAAAGATAATCCACAATTAAAATTTAATTTATTAATAACAAATATAAACTTTCCAAACACTTCTTTGATAAATAAAACAAATAATAACCATCAAGAATCGAATCTTAATAGTTCTAATGAAATAGTAGATAAAAATAATTTTGAGCATTTTAATTTTTTAAATCATAATAATTCAGATGATAAAAGAAAATTAAACTATTATTTTAATGAAAATAGTTCAAAAAAAAAAGTTAAATCAAATAAAAACTTATCAGACACGATTTCATTATTAAATGATACTTCAAAAATAATAAATCAAATAAATATTGATAATAAACAAAATATAATAATTCATAATTTTCCTCCAGTTCCGACATTAATTAAAAGAAAAGAAATAGATAAAATTCCAATATGTCCTATAATTCCATTAACTTATAAACATCAATTTTCTAGTTTAAGTGAATATAATAGATTTATTAAATTTAATGAAGAATTATTAAAATTAAAAGAACAAATTAAAATTGATTCTAAAAATTGTTTTAAATATTTAAAAGAATTTATGAATTATAATGGAATTAAAAAGGATATTTATTATACTAATAAATATTTATGTAATTTAAGTAATTTTATTAAAAGTGATTTTTGCAATTCCATCAACCCTAATATAACTCTTCAAGAAAATATAATTATAGGTTTAAAACACGGAAGTATTGATTATACTGGATTAAAAGAAGAGGAAAAAGAAAAGAATTGTATTAATCCTTATATAAAAGAAGAAAAAAAAGAAAAAAATAATAAAATTTCATTAAAACTTTTTAAATTTAAGAAAAAAAATGAGTTTATAAATCTTTTAGATGAAGAAACACAAAAAAATTAATTTTCTACTATATTAAATTAATTTCTAATATTTAGACTTATATCTAATATTATATTTTTTGGAATTCTATTATTTATTATATAATTAAATTACTAAAATGTAAAAATTTATATTATTAAAATAAAAAAAATATAGATTAAAATTAAATATATAAATATTTTTTCTAAATTAATAAATATTAAAATTTTGATTTTACAATTTATTAAACAATATTCTTTAAAAAATGAAAGATAATAATGATTTAGAAGAAAAACAAATATATTTAAGAGAAAATATCTTAGAAAAAGGATTTAATGGTGAAGATTTTATGGATTTCTTAACAAAATTAAAAGGAGAAAATGGAACAGATCTATCAAATTGGACATTAGATGAAATAAAAATGGTAAAAATATAAATATAACAATAAACAATATAATTATATAGTTTGTTGAAGAATTTAAAAAAGAATATAAACCAAATTATGCATCTGAAGTAATAGTAGAAGAAAATAAAGAAGAAAATAAAGTAGAAGAAAATAAAGTAGAAGAAAATAAAGTAGAAGAAAATAAAGTAGAAGAAAAAAAAGAAGAAGAAAAAAAAGAAGAAGAAAAAAAAGAGGAAAAAGAAATAAATATATTAGAAGGAATAACAGAAACTAAAGTGGAAAAAGAAGAAACAAAAGAAGAAAAAATAGAAAAATTAATAGCAAAAAATGTATTAAAAAATACTCCAATAAATACTAAATTTTCATGTGCAACAATTGAATCAACTCCTTTATCAAGTGTAAATAATCCAAAAATTTTAATAGATTCACCAATTAAAGTTGAATCATCTGGTATTTTTTCAAAACCATATACTTCTTATCAAATTCAATTAGAACAAATTAATTCAAAAGTAAGAAGAAGATTTTCTGATTTTGATTGGTTACAAAATATTTTATCTTATTTATATGTTGGAAATATTATTCCTAGATTATCTAAACAAAATGTAGGTGATAAATTCAATGATGAATTAATTAATAAAAGAATTGTTGATATGACAATGTTTTTAGAATATATTTTAGCAGATCCTTTATTAAAAAGTTCTCAAATTATTTATGATTTTTTTACTGTTGAAAAAGATTATGAATTTAATAATAAAAAAAACGCTTATGATAAAATGAAAAAACCAAGTAATTTACTTCAAGTTAAATCACTTGATGGAAAAGATTCTTGTGTTATCAATACTGAAGCTGATAATTTTAGTATTAAAATTAAATATAATTCTGAATTAATGATCAATTTATTTAATTCTATTTCTGAAAAATTTGAAACTATTTATGAAAATTTAGATAATATTAGTACAAATTTAAAAGATGTTTCTGAATTATTACATAAAGTTTCTGCTAATGAATTTGGTTTAGAAAAAAAAGTTTGTGATTCTTATCAAAGTTTATCTGAACATATGAAAATTTATAGTGAATTAATTAAAAATCAATCAGAAATTTTTAATAAATTTAGAGATAAAATTAAATTTTTTAGAAGAGAATATTCTTCAATAAAAGATTTTCATTCAATAGTTGAATTAAATAAATTAAATTATTTAAAAGCAGAAGAAAAATTACAAATAAAAAAAAATAATTTATTTAACAAAGGTGATATTACAAAATGGGAAATAAAAAATGATGGTAAGTTAAATTTATCTGAATTAAAAAGTAATAAAGAATTGGCTTTTATAAAAATGTTACCAAAAGAAACAGAAAGTGTTTATCAGTCAAAATTAGTTTATGGTTATTATAATAATAGATTAATTAATCAATATAACATGATTAAACAATTAATTTGTAATAGTAATTTATTGATATTTAAAGATTATTTTGAAAAACAAAATGATTACATAAAAAATTTTATTTCAGATGTTAATAAAAATGTTTCATTTTATAATGAAGATTTAATAACTAGTGAAAAAGAAATTCAAAATGAAGAAAAAAATCTTGAATTAATTTAAAATATATATTACTATTATTTTTAATATTTAATTGATTAGTTCATTTTAAAAAATTTTCCCATAAAAAAAAATAAAAATTAAATTATTTAAATAATGAATTAAAAAACCTTTTTTTCTTTTTTAATATTTTAATTACAATCAGAACAAGGTTTCCTAATAGAATAATTACTATTCCCTAAACCAGAAGTATTAAAATTATAAGAACTTTGATAATTATTTCTCATAGATGAAGAAAAATTATTATTTAAATTACTACTAAAACTACTTTTATAATTACTAGGAGGACAATAACTTGGTTTACAAATACAACAACAAGGATCATAACAAGGATGACAAGGATCACAAAAAGGATTATAACAAGGATCACAACAAGGATCAGGAATACAATTTTGATAAGTATATTTATTACTTGTACTTAAACAATCAATTGATTGAAATTTTGGATTATAATCATAGTTATTTTTATTTAAATTATTATAATATGAAGAATTATTAATATTACTATTATTAATATTATTAATATTAGTATTCATATTATAATTTTTAATATTATTATTAATATTACTATTATCAATATTATCAAATGGATTTAATACTTTATTATTATTTGGTGTTGATGTATTAATATCTGAATTATTTATTCCTCTCATATTTATATTTGAATTATTACTTTCTCCTAAAGGATTTTGATTATTTCTTTGAAAAGATATATTATATGGTTGTTCATTTTCATTTTGAGATGGAATATTTTGATTATTTACCATTTGAGATGGCATATTTATTCTTGAATTTCCCATTTGATTTGGTGGAGTTATTTCATTTGGTGATGGAATTTGGTTATTTTGGTTTTGGAAATTTAATAATACTTCATCTAATTCATCAAATGAGTATAATGGTTTTGGGTTATTTGCATTTAAATATCCAAGGGATATTAAACATAATTTTAATATTACTTCATTCCAATCTTGTTTGTCATATTTTTGAAGAAATTCATTTAATGCTGGGTTTTGTGTTATGTCTTCCATTATTTAAGTTTTATATTTTATTATAATTATTTTTTCATATTGATGTTTGTAAAAAATTGTTAATTTTGTATTTTATTAATCTTAATTTTTAATGATACATTTTTATTAAAATTTAAAACTTTCAAAAATTTCTGATAAAAATGATACTTTAATATTATTGAAAAATATGTATTTTTATTTTTTAAATGAAAACTATTTAATATATATTTTAAAAATATATATTATTAAAATTATATAAAAAATTAAAAAAAGTAATTTCAAAAATAAAATAAAAAATAAATTTAAAATTAAAACTTGAAAATGAAAAATATTCCTCCATTAGAAACTTTATTAAAATCCCAATTAATTTCCCAAAAAACATATAACAAAGTAACAATAACTAAAAATTACATAGAACGAAAATACAATTTAAAAACAATACAAAATACAGAATTTAATGAAATAGTAAATAAAATAAATCAACTTTCAATTCCAGAAGATGAAAAGGAAAAATTAAAAAAAGGTATTTATGAAAAAGAAATACAAAAAAAGAGAAAAACTCAACAAAAGCAAACAATATACAATTATGAATCATTAAAAATAATAGGAAGAGGAGCATTTGGTGAAGTACATGTATGTAGAGAAATAAAAACAGGTAAAATATACGCAATAAAAAAAATAAAAAAAGAAACAATAGAATTAAAAAATCAATTAATGCATATTAGAAATGAACAATTATTAATGTCCAAAGTAAAAAGTCCATGGATAGTAGAATTAAAATCATCATTTCAAGAAGGAGATTATTTATATTTAGTAATGGAATTTTTAGCAGGAGGTGATTTAATGAGTTTATTAATAAAAAAGGATATTTTAACTGAAAATGAAGCAAAATTTTACATTGCTGAAATTATATTAGCAATAGAATCAATACATAAAATTGATTGTATTCATAGAGATATTAAACCAGATAATATTTTAATAGGAAAAAATGGTCATATTAAATTAAGTGATTTTGGTTTAGCGAAAGTATCAGATAAATTATATAATAATTATAATGGAATTAATATTATTAATAATTTGAAAGATAATCAAAATGAAAAAATGACTCATAAAAAAATTTATTCTTGTGTTGGTACTGCATATTATGTTGCTCCTGAAGTTTTAAATAAAAGTGGTTATAATTCAGAAATTGATTGGTGGAGTGTTGGGATTATTTTTTATGAAATGTTATTTGGTTATGCACCTTTTGCTTCAAAGGAAACTAAACAAGTTTGTTATAAAGTTTTACATTGGGAAAATTTTCTTAAATTTCCTAATAATATTAAAATAAGTAAACAAGCTGAAGATTTAATTAGAAAATTAATTAATTATAATACTATTAGATTAGGTAAAAATGGTGCTGATGAAATTAAAAAACATGATTTTTTTAAAAATTTTGATTGGGATAATATTTTAAATATGACACCACCATTTATTCCTAATTTAAAAAGTGATTTTGATGTTAAATATTTTGATCAATTTCCTATTAAAGAACCCTTTTATCCTATTAAAGAAAAATATTTTAAAAGAAAAAATATTGAATATATTGGTTATACTTATAATAATTCATATGATGAAGAATTAAATGTTTTTGATGAATTTAATAACGCAGTTAAGGATTTAAATATTAGTATTAAAAAAAATAATTCTTTTTCTGGTGAAATTAAATATAATAATACTGAAAGTAATTTTAAAAAAGAAAAAAGATATATAAGTAATATTAGGGTTTTTAAAATAAAATCTGTCAGAAATAGTACTAATAATAGTAAAAATGAAGAAGAAATTAATAAAATTGTTAAAAATAATAAAATTAATGTTACTAAAAGAATTAAAATTGATTGTGGAGAAAAAAGTAATATTATTAAAAAAAAAGATAATTTTGCTAAAACTGAAAATAATACTCCTAATAAAAATGTTTTTACACAAAATGGTATTTCTTTAAAAAAAAAAATTAAAGGATTTAAATTCTCACCTTCACCTAATAAAAGTACTTTTTTAAAATATTTGAATTTCCTAAAAATAAAATTATTAAATTTAATAATTCTTCCGATAGAATGAAAAAAATTCCAATTAAAATTATAAAATAAAATAAATTCTGTATAAAAAATAATTTTTAAAAAATTTTAAAAAGTTTATTATTTAAAAAATATAACTCAAAAATAGAAATATATATTATTCTATTAGACAAAAACTAAAAAAAAAATTAATTTTATTTTTTTAAATCTTCATTTTTATAAAAATCACTCACATTAATATCTTTAATATTTTTTGGTCTGTTAACAACCAAACTAATTCTTTTATTTTTTCTTTTAATACCTAATCTATCAGATTGTAAATTATTATGACTAAATCTCCCAAAATGAATTTGTTTTCCAATAATTCCTAATTTTTTATTTCTTTTCATATCATCAATAACTTTAAAATAATTTTTAAACACAGCAATATTTTTTTCCTTTTCAATTTTAAAAGTTCCCATTTCATCAATTAAATTCTTTTGTTCTTCTTGTTCTTGTTTTTCAATAATTTTTTTTCTTATAAATAAAATTCTATTTTTTAAAGCTTTTTTATATAAAATTTTAGAAGCTAAATATTCACTTAATTTAACATCTTCTAAATTACTATTTTTTTCTAAATAAGTATTTGTAATATACAATTTGTCATTTTTATATTCATTTAACCAATATTTTTTAGTATATACATTAACAAGATTATATCTTAAAGATTCAAAAGTACAATCACACATTGTACTAACTGCAAATCTACTTAAAGCCAAACAAGCTTCAATATAATGAACATAATAATCTTTAAATTTTTCATTAATTAATTTTAACTCATTTGCTTTACTATCATCTGAATTACTATCATTAAAAATATTATCTTTAACTTTAGTTAATGATCTAATTTTTTTTTGAAATTTACTAAAAATATTTTTATCATTTGAACTATCTTTTAATTCACTTGGATTAATTTGCAATTTATGAGTTAACATCATAACTTCTTTATCATTTGTATTAAATTTCATATCTTTACTTATATAATAATCTTTAAATTCAAATGCATTTTTTGTTTCATTACATAAATGTTCAAAATCATTTACTTCTAATCCTTTATCATGAATTTTATTAATAAAATTCCTTAAAGATAATAATTTTCCTCTTTCATCTTCTCTATTCATATTAAATTTCCAAATTAATCTATCATAATTGATTCCAATTGGTGGTTGTAATTCTTTAAACATTAATATAAATTCATATGGTTTAACTAAATTTGAACATTGTGAATCATATTTCATCCAAACTTCAATAAAAGTATCTAAATAATCAATTGTTAATAATCCTTCATTATCACTTACTGCTTCATAAAATCCTTCAATTACCATAACAATACATAAATTCATTATAAATAAAGGACCAATTATCATATATGAAATAAAATAAAAATAACTTAAATCATTTCCACATGAAAACATATTATATTTTTTCATTGAAGTATAATTTACTAAATTTTCTGGATAACATATTATATTATAAGTTACACAATATGAATCTTGTTGATATGATATTGAAGTTGGATCTTTACAATCATGATATGCTGATTCAAACATAAAATTACTCCATTCTTCTTTTGTGGTTATTTGAAAAAGTAAAATTGATGTTGTTAGAAAATTTCTAAAATTTAATTTGTTATTTATATATTTTCTATATGGTAAATTTCCAAAAAAACTCATTCCAACATTTGCATATATTATTATTACTACTAACATTATTAATGCTACACTTGTTAAACTTGATACTAAATATGATAAAGAGTCTATTATTGATTTTATTTTTTGTAAATATGGTATTTTTCTCATTAATTTTAATGTTCTTAAACATCTTATTATTAAAAATATTGATGATATTCCTCCTAAATTACATGCTAATGTTATTATCATCATAATATCACATAAACATAAAATAATAAAATCAAAAATATTCCAATTTAAATAAAAAAAAGCACTTTTTCTAACATATATTTTCAATAAAATTTCAATATTAAAAAGTAAAGTAAAAATATAATTTAAAATATCTAAAAATATTTTATATCCTTTTGGCGAATAACCATATTGTAGCATTAAAATAACTAATGAAGAAACAATAGAAATAATAATTGCATTTTCAAACCATTTATCAGAAATAATTTTAATACATTTTGCTTTGAAATCAGAAACATTTTCTTCATCAGGAATAAAAACATATGGTTTTGCTTTTAACATAACTTTTTGAACATGAATCCATTCAATTTCTGATTCAGTTAATAAAACATAATTAGTTTCTTCTTCTTTAATAGATTTAAATTCTTCAATTAAAACACCAACAATTAAATTTAATAAAATCATATTACCTAAAATAATAATAATAAAATAATACCAATAAACCCACCTTTCTTTATATCTATTTTCTGCTATTTTCATCATATCTCCCCAATTTTCACTAAAAATTATTTGAATATTAGTACTTAATGCATATAAAAAATGATTAAAATTAAAATTATTTTTAAACCAATAATGACCATTATTTATACAATCAATTTCATTATCAAAATTAAATCCACTACAATAAAATCTTAATTTATTTTTAAATAAATTTACACCTAATAAACAAAATAAAAAAATAATAAATCCACCGACAATAAAAACACTTCCGATTGAAGGAATTGATTTAATTAAACATTTAATCATTAAATTCAAATTTTCACTTTTTGCTAATAATCTTATTGGTTTTATTGCCCTAAAAGCTCTTAATGTTTTAAAATAAGATAAATCTCTTGATACAAATAAATCTGCTGTTCCAAAACAAACACAAATAAAATCAATTATATTTGAACTATCTTTTAAATATGCTGGATGATTTTCTAATAAAGTTTTTGCTTTATCTATTAATTTTTGCTTTTCAAAAGGATTTATTATAGGTTGGAGAAATATTAAAGAATTTTGTTTATTTATATTATTATTATCTAAATATTCAACATCTGAATTATATTCTGTATTATTTTTATCTAATTGCTCATATTCTGATATTATTTTTTTTAAATTTTGTATTGAATTTAAATCTTCTGGATCTTGCCAAATAAAATCATTTGATATTATTTTTAATATTGCTTCTATTAAAAATACTATATTAAAGAATTTATTCATATAATTTAATGCTTTTTTATATTTTGAATTTGGATCTATCCAATTATTATCTAAACACATTTCAAAACAATTTAATATAATTAAAATGATAATTACTAAATTAAATATCTGATAATATACTAATTTTCTTATGAATTTTCTAACAGATGAATCTTTATGAAATATAAATAAAGAACTATTTTTCATATATTCCCATATAATTGCAAATTTTTTTATTTTTAAATTTTTTAAATTATTTTTATGCAAATTATTAGATAATTCATTATCATTTAGAGAATTTGAATTTGTTTCAGATGGTAATTCATTATGATGATCTTCTTCTTTCATTAATTGATTTAATATTTGCATTTGTATAGCAACTTCATTTTTTGCTTTTTCTTCATAAAGAATTGAAGGTCTTCTTTTTAAATTATAATAAGTTCCTATTTTTTTAATATTAATATCCATATTTTGATTTGCAGTTTCATCTTTAATATCAGAATTTGCAATTGAATTTTCATCTTTTTCTTTTTTATTTTCTTTTTCTTTTTCCTTTTTTATTGATTTCTTACTTTTTTTATTTTTAACATTATTTATATTTTCATTATTATTATCTGAAGAATTCTTATCTTCAAAATTTGAACTTGTGTCATTTATTTCTTCTTCTTCTTCTTCTTCTTCCATAGAATTAAATGAATCATTATTTCTTTTTTCTAATTCTTTTGTATTAATACTTCCATCATCAAAATCATTTTCATCTTTTTTAACGGGTTTTGAATTTTGAAAAGGTTGTTCTTTTTGGTATTTATTATTATTTAATTTAATTTTAGAATTATTTTTTAAAGTTGAAGATAATTTAAAATGACTATATTTTTTAACATTTCTAGTACTTTTACTTTCTATTTTTGGTTTAATTGAATCTTCTAATTGTTCAATTAAACTCTCATGAGTTAACATTATAGTAGAAGAATCAACATATTTTCCATCTCTTCTTTTTGTAAATTTTTTCCAATATCTAATATTAAATTTATAAAAAGGAATTGTTGTAATGTATTGTTGATATAAATCAATTTTATCTAATATTGGATTACTTGATTTAAAAGTATTATCTTCAAATACTTTCACTTTTATATTTGAATGAGTTTCTATTTTATATTTTGCATCAAATTCTATTTGTGAATCATTACTTTTTTCATCTTTTTGTTCTATATTTTCTCCATTTTCAACTAAATATGCTTTTGATAGATTAAAATCAATTTTTATTCTTGATAATAATTTAAATTCTTCTTCCATTAATAATTTTTTATTATTCATTTTTTGAAGTACTTTATCTAAACTTTTAATAGTTATATCTATTTCTTTTTTCTTTTTATTATTTGTCATTTCTTTTAATTGCAAAAAATGAAGTGATGATACATCATAATTAATATTTAAAATAAAATTTCTTACATTTACATTCTGTTCTAAAACTCTTTTTGTTTTTATAAAATTTTCAACTAAATAAGCCAAAAAAATATTCATTAAAATAATATGACCAAAAAACAAAATAGAAACAAAATAAAGATATGTAGCAAAATTTGAAATATTATTTGAAATATAACAATTATAAAAAATTTCTTGCCATCTATCTCCAATAATAATCCTAAAAGTAGTAATTAAACTAGAAATAAAATTTCTAAAATTATAAATATCATTCTGTAATCCATTATGAAAAAAAGAATATCCTAATAAAGTAAACATATATAAAAAGATTAGAAAAACTAAAATATAATCAACCATTCTTAAAACAGTAATTTTAATACTTTCTAGAATAACTCTAAAAAATTGTCTTTTTTCAAATACTTTAAATATTCTTAATGTTCTAAGCATTCTTAATATTGCAGTAACATTTGATGAAATATCTTTTTTTCTAATTTCTTTAATAATACTATTAATTAAAGTAATTAATACAACTGAAAAATCAAAAACATTAAAATATGATTTTTTAAATTCTTTAATTCCTATTCCAATAATATTAAGAATATTTTCAAAAGTAAAAATGATTACTAAAATAAAATTAGATGTATTTAAAAATTGATTTTCTTTTTTTGTTATATCAACACGATCTAAAGTTAATATTCCTGCATTTAATAAAATACAAAAATAAAAAAACATTTGTACAATTGGTTGATGATATATTACATAACAAATAAAAGTTATTTTATATTTTCTATGATATGAACTTTTAATTGGAAATTGTTGAAATAATTTTGGACATTTATATCTTTTAATTTTTTGTTTCTTTTTTTCTTTTCTTTTCATTCTTAAAGGAACATATCTCAATCTATATAATCTTTTACTAACTTCAACAGTATAATTATTTGCACTTAAACTATTAATAATTTGTTTATTAATATTTTTCTTTTCTCTCTTACTTAATTCTTCATTATCATTATCAATATCTTTTAAATAATTTTCTTTTTGTCGATTGAAATTTCTTGTTTTTTCAAAATTATAAAGTAACATTGCAATAGTTAAATTAAGCATAAAATAATAATTAATAATAATAGAAAGTGCAAAAAAAATAAATGAAACAAAATAATTATATCCATCCATATATTGTAACATAATATTACCCCAACCTTCGCCGGTATATGTATATAAATTAATAAAAATACTTATAAGAATATTTTGATAATTAGTTACTCCATAATTTACTCCATAATAATTATTTTCTTCTTCAATTAAAGTTTTATTTTTAATTTTTCCATCAAGATAATATTTCATTGAATTAATACATAAACTTTTATTTCCACATTTATTTTTTCCACCACATAAAAATTCTTTATATGTTGAATTTAAAATTAAAGTTCCATTAATTACTTCATTACTTATTCTACATCTATAATGTAATCTTTCACTCCAAATTGATAATCCAGTAACTCCAAATATGATAAAAAAAAATAAAGTTAGAAACAAAATATTTCCTAAATCACCCAAAGAATTTATTAAAGTAATTATAAATATTTTCATATTTGGTAATGCATTTATTGATTTTAAAGGACGAAGTAAACGAAAAGTTCTTAAAGCAAATAAATTTGCATTTATTTTAGGAAAAAAACTTAATAATCCAGTTATTACTACTAAAAAATCTAACCAATTCCAAGGATCTCTTAAATATGAATTATCATCTAAAACAAAACCATATGATATTATTTTCATTAAAAATTCTATTGTGAATAAATAAGTGAAAATATAATTTGAAATTTTTGCTACTGATTTTAATTGATTAATTGTTTCAAAAACTAAAAAAATTGTGTTTAATATTATTAATGTTATTATTATTGCATTAAATAATTTTAATGATATTATATATTGAACTTTTAATCTAAATCTATTATCAGATTCAAAAATAAAAAGAGAAACATTATCAAAATGTTGATCAAATAAATTTGAATTAACTCTTAATAAACAATTTACTTTTTCATTATAATCATTTGAATCATATAATCTAGAACTTAATGAAGGTTTTAATTTTTCTTCTCTATCATTTGTTATTAAACTTACTTCTGATTTTTTTGAATGAGATGATAAATCATCTGAATCTATTCTAAACATTTTTATATTTGGATTTTCTGGTGTGTCTAATTTCATTAATTAAATTTTTTATTTCATTTTTCAAAATTTTATATTTTTTTAATTTTTTTAAATCAATTTTTATAAAAAAAAGATTAATATGAAATAAATATTATGGCTGAATATTTAAAAAAATTTTTTAATTTTGGAGCAAATGATAAGTATACTGAAGTTCATTTAAATAAAAATGAAGAAAAATATTATTTTAATAAACAATTGAATCAATGGGTATTTGGTGATAATATAAAAAATGGAAATCAAGTTAAAAATACAAATGAAAAAAATCCTCCTAATAAAAAACAAATTTTACAATCAAATAAGAAAATTGATATAAAAAGTAATATACCAAGATTACGTTATAAGAATTATTTACCTCCGGAATTTATTATTAATAATGATAATAATAATTTAGAAAGAAAAATTTTAGAATATGAAAAAGAAATTAATAATATGAAATTAAATCATAAAAAAGACATTGAAGAATATCAATTTAAAATAAATGAATTAACAACTTTAATAAATTTTAATGAAAGTAGTTATAATGAAACTATTAATATATTAAAAGATAAAATTTCAGATTTTATTGATAAAAATTTAATACTTAAACAAAATTTAGATAATGTAATAGAAGAAAAAAAGTTAAAAATAAATGAAATTGAAAGTTATAAAAAAATTATAAATCAATATCAAGAATTAATATCAAATAATATAAACCAAAATAATAAAATAGAAGATAATTTAAATATTAATGATAATGAATCAAAAAGAAAAATAAATATATTAATAGATGATTCTGCAAAATTTATTTTAAATTCTCAAATTGAAAGATTAAAGAGTGAAAATTTATTATTATCAAGTGACTTAAATAAATTAAAAATTGAATTTAAAAATAATAATGAATTAATAAAAGATTTAAATGAACAAATATTGAGTTTAAATAAAGAAATTCATAAGAAAAATTATATAATTTCAACATATGAAAAAAAAAATAATTTGACAAATAATTCAATTGAATTATCAAGTCCTTCATTAGAAAATTCAAATTTATCAACACAGAATAATACTAAATCTTTTTATAAACAATTAAATAAATTAACAGCAGAAAATCATTTTTTAAGAAATCATCGTGAGAAATTAAAAAGTAAAATTTACTCACTTCAAAATGAATTAAATTCAATTAATAATTATGAAGAAGAGATTTCAAAATTAAAAGATGAATTATATATTTCACAACATCAAATAATTGATTTATCTAATGAAATTCATTCAATATATAAATTTATTCAAAAACAAATTGATAATTTTTCAAAATATAAAATTCATAATTTTAATTATGAAGTATTAAATAGAGATAATTTATTTAAATATTTAAAAGATGTTTTTAATAAAACTATTTCTTATAAATACATTAATGATTTTAATGAAAATAAAAAAAAATTACTTGAAGAGGAAATTAAACACTTAAAAATGGAAAATGAGATTATTTATGATCAATTAAATGATTATGAAAATGATACAAAATTTAATACTGAAACATTAATTGAATATGAAAAAAATATTAATAAATTACAAAATAATTTAAAAGATTTAAATAACAAATTTAATAATTGTAATATTGAAAAAGATAATTTAAAGAAAAAAGTAGATGAATTACAATTAGAAATTAATAATTTATTATATGATAATCAATCATTAAATATTTTTAATCAAAAATTATTAAATCAATATAATGAATATCAACATTTAACATTTTATCAAAATAAAATTGATTATTCAAATAGAATTCAAATCCAAATATTACCAATTAAAAAAAATAATTTCTTTAAAAATATAATTAATCCTTTCTTAAAATAATTTAATTAATTTTTATAAATAACTACATTTAATGAGCTAAAATAAAAAGATTAATTAAAAATATTATAATTTATTTATTTTTTAAAAAAATAGAAAAAATTATAAATGTAAACTATATAATAAATTGAAATATTTAAATATTTTTCAAAAAATTCCAATCTGACATATTTGAATTATTAAAATTATTATTCATTGTAGTAGTAATACTATTATAAATAGATTTAATACTAACAATAGAATTATTTGTATTAAAAGATTTATTATTATTAACAGTAACATCATTCATTCCTGTTTTTTCATTAGGAGTTGTATTTTCAATAATTTCTAAAACATCTTTTTGAGTTTCATTCATAATACTATCAGTTAAAATTTTTTCTTCTAAAACATTAACCCAAATATCATGTGCTGCTTCTAAGTCATCTACATTTTCATTATCAATATTTAACATAAATGTCATATCTTCAATATATTTTTTACATTCACTTAATATTAATTTTTGATCAAAGAATAATTTAAAATTATTATGTATTTTTTTATTTGAATTTTCATATATTTCCCATACTACTTTCATAAAATCTAATATGTTTACTATATCACATATAAAAATCCAATATCCACGATTCATTCCTTTTTTTATTAAATTAATTAAATCTGAATCAATTAAATATTTAAAGTTTAAATTTTTACAAGTTTTATTATCTAAAAAATTACAATTTCTAACAATATAAAAATTAATTTCATAATAAGCAGAAAGTGAACATAAAAAATTTGTTATATTTATACTTGGTGAAGCTTTTATTGTAATTGGCATAATTGTATTTTTTGGTAATGTTTTCTTCAAAAATGAATTTACATTATATTTACCAAAATTATACATATTTATAAGATATTTGTTAATTAAATATTTAAATATCGAAGAACTTTGATCTGGCAAAAATGTTATATAATATAATAATTTATCTACATCTCTTTTTATTTGTTTTATATTTGATGTATAAAAATATTTGTTATTTGTTTTATTTAATGATTTATTTAACAATTGAAGATAAGAATTATTTATTGATTTTGTTGTTTTTGTATAAAAATCAAGAAGTTTTTTACCATTTGTTTCATAAAATGAAGGTTTTAATTTATCAAAATCATTTTCATGTTTAAATTTAATTATATTTTCATTAGGAAATATATAATATTCCTTCATATAATTTAAAATATAATTCATTTCCATATGAGAAATTTCAAAACTATTTATCATTAATTCAAAAGTAACTAACAATGAAAATAAAAAGTGATTTGATAATGATAAATGAACTTCTTCTAATACATCATTTAATATATCTTTACTTTCTTTTACATTATTTATAAATTTAATATAAAAATACTTACTGTTAATAAATTCATTTTGATCTGAAATTAAATTTTTATAATTTGTTAATGTATTATCAATAACCATTGTAATTTCTTTTAATTTATTTGGATTAACAGAAAATATTTCTGATAAAGAAGAATATGATTGATAATTTACTTTATTATTATATTTATAATTTTTAATATAATCAATTAATAATGCTGAACAAAAAGAAGTATTTTGGATTTTTAATTCTATACCTAATAATTCGAAAATTTTGATAAAAATTGATATATTTTGAGAATTGTTTGGATATTTTTCTGAAAATTTAAACTCAGATTCCATTTTATAAAAATCAAACATCATATTTACTATTTTATTTATCTCTTCACTTGATATATTAATTTGGTTTTGTTGATACTTTAATTTTCTAAATATCAATTTTGTTTTTAGAATCTTAATTAATATTTGACAAATAAATTCCAAACAAAAGTCCTTTAAATCCATATTAAAATAAAAAGAATTTTTTTTATTATCTGAAAAGGTAATTCTTGAATTTAGAAATAAATCATATTTACATATATATTTTATTAATTTATTAGGTGTAAAAATACAATATTCTTCTTTAGGAAAGTATTGATATATTTTTTTTAAAATCATTTGTATATCTGTTATATTATTATAATTTATTATTTCTGAATTAAAATTCCTATTAAAGATTTTGTATATAAAATTAAGTTCATCATTATTAAAATCATAATTATTTAATTGTGAAACAAAATAAATGAATTTCGCCTTATTATAATTATCATTGATATTTTGAATAAAATTCTTAACTATATTATTTCTTATATTAATTTCATTATAATTTCGATTAGAATTATTATACCCAATAAATATTTTTAAAATATTAATTTGAAAAATTTGTTTACTTGTTAAATTATCATCAATAATCGGATTTTCAATATTAATATTTTCATAATTATTATAATTTGCAAATTCATCATAAATAAAAGTAAAAATTTTTTCTTTGCCTAATTTTGCTATATCATTAAGATATATAATATATTCATCAAGATATTCAAAATAATTATTAAATTCCTTATAAACTAATTTTTGAACATCAAAATAAGAATATTTTTCTTTTTGTTGAATAAAATCTTGAATTAAAGATGAATTAACAATATTTTTAGCATTTTCTATTAATTTATTTTTAATATCTTTTATGTATTCAAAAGAAATTATAATAGCTTGTGTAATAATATTAAAAATAATTTCATTTCCAATTCTTAGTTTTTTTTTATTAACATAATCAATTAAAATATCTGACCATTTATAAATATTACAAACTGAAATATGATAATGAATTATATTTGAATTGAATTTTATTGATTTATGAATATATTCAAGTAAAATTAATCTAAATTCATCACTTAAAGAAATATTGATTTTTGAGATTTTTAAAAATATATTATTTAAAAAATATTTAAGTAACTTCTTATGTTTTGGGTCTGGTAAATTAAATTCTTTTGTAATTGTAAAATAATTAAATTCAGGTTTTTTATATAAAATTACAATATTGTTATTTTTAAAATCTCTTTTGTATTTGAATTTATATAATTTTTTAAATTCCTCTATTATAAAATGTTTTCCAAAACCATTTATTAAAATAGTAATTGGAATTGTTATATTAGATGATTCTTTTAATAAGAATTTAAATAAATAGACATGTTCATTTTCATATAAAATATTTTCATTTTCAAAAAAGTTACAAATTTCATTTTCAATATGATTATCTTTTTCTTTATTTAAAGAAAATCTTTTTGAATATTTTAATAGATAATCATTTAATATATTTTGAGCATTATCATTATTATCATAACCAGAAACATATTTCATAATTAATCTTATAATTAATTCATTATAAAAATCATAATCAAAATAAAATTTAGTTAAAGAATTTCTAATTTTACTTTCATATTGATTAATTAACGAAATTAAAATTTTAGGATTATCCTTATTATGATTATAATTATTTTTAGTATTTTTTTTATTAATCAATTTAATACATTGTAATAAATAATAATTAATATCTGGTTTAACAAAATTTAAAATTCTAGAAGAACCTTTTAAATATTCTTCTTTTAATTTAACATCATTGTCAATTTCAATACAAGACATTAAACAAAACATTTTTTCACCATCATTATATTTAATATCATTTAATATAACTTCTTGTTGGACAGTTTGCATAAATTTACTTAAAAAAATAAGATTATTAATATTTGTATTTGAATTTTTATTTAAAAAATCTAAATTATCCATATAAATCCAAGATTTAACAACAGTACAAATATCAAAAATATTTTTAATTTCATTAAAATTAGAAACAATAGAATTAATTTCAATCATATTTGTCCAAAATAAATTACAAAATTCTTCAAAAATTTCTTTATATGAATTATTACTATATTTATTATTTATAACTTTAATTATACTTGCACTTTTTTCTCTAAAACAACTACTATTAAATAAAAATATTTTATCTGTATCTGGAGTTAAAAGTATTCTATAATGAAATTGATTTAATTGTTTTAATTGGTAATTTGCCCAACCACCACATTCAATGATAACATCTTTTTTATTTTTATCCCATAAATGTCTTATAAATTTTAACCAATTAAAAGAATTAATATCATTAATTTCATTTTTAATTAAAAATTCAACAATATTTAATTGAGATAATAAAGTGAGTATCATATTTACTTTTACAATATTTCCATTTATTTGACTTGATTCTTCTTTTAACCATTGACGATATTTTTGCGATATTAAATTAAATTCTCTTAATGGGCATTTTTTATTTTGTCCACTTAATAAATTTGATATTTCATTTGTAAAAATTAAACATAAAGTACAAATTGAAATTTGACTATAAGTTGTATTTATCCAAGAATGAAAAGATTTTTTGCTAAAATTTGATAATGAATTTAATAATTGATTTGTTAATGAAGTTGATATTGTATTTTCTATATTAGAATATATTGTTGATAAATAATTAATATTATTTAATGGTTCTTTATTATTCATATAAGGAGTTATTGAAATTGGATTTAAAAATTTAAAAATTTCATATTCAAGAAAATTAATTGAATTTATTTTTATTCCTGAAATATATCTTTTATTGTTAGAATTAGTTATTATTAATTCTTGATTTGGATTTATTTTTGAATAATATTTTCCTATTTCATTTAAAGATATTTTTGGTAATAAAGAAATTTCTTCAATAATGTTTTCAGGTAAAAGATATAATTTTGGATATGGAAAAACTGAAATATTTTCTCTAACTCTAATATTATAATCAATATATTTTTTTGTTATTTCATTTTGTATTTTATTAAATTCATTTTCATCATTATTATATTCATATAATATTATTTCATTTATAAATTTTTTTTCTTCTTCTTTATTTAACTTATTATTTGATTTTAATTGTAATTCTTTAAATAATACATTTTCTAATTCAATCGGGTTTAGTTCTTTTAATTCATATTTTAATAAATTTGAAGTTATTTTTAAATATAAATCTTCAGATGTTTTTCTATTTAAAATTTTTTGTTTTGGAAGTATTGTTTCATTTTTAGATATTGAAATTAATTTATCTTTTAAATTTTCTAAATTCTTTTCAGTTTTTAATAAATCATTAAATGCATTTTTAAAAGATATATCTTTATTATTTTTTTCAAATAATTTTTTCATTTCTTCATTATATAAAATAAGTAAATTAATTATATCATAAAGACTGCCAGTTTCATCATTATAATTTTGTAATTTGTTAATTAAATGATCAAAATTTGATAATAAAACTCTAAAATGAATTAAATCTATATTAACATAAGGAATATTTGAAGAAGCTTCATTATATAATTCAACTAATTTAATTAATTTTTTATTCCCAAAATTTTGGAAATAAGTTATTAAATTAGAAAATATTTCATCATAATTATTATACATTATATTATATTTTATTAAAACTTTTTCAATTAATGGAATTATTTTATATAAATTTACTTCACATTCATCTATTTGATTTATAATATTATCAATTGGATTTTTTAAATTGATATTATTTGATTCACAAGTTAATTTTTGTTTTGTTTTTTCAATTAATTCAATTATATTTTTGTAAGTTTCATCATTATTAATATTATTCTGAGAAACCTGAATTTTATTTAATTTAATTTCATTTTGGATAAGATTAAATTTTAATTTTTGAATTGAATATATTAAAATATAATTTTCTTCGCTTTCTTGTCTATTTTTTTCTAGTTCATCTATTATTAAATTAATTGATTCTAATATTAAATGAAGAATATTTTGGTATTTTGATGATTTCAGTAATGAAAAATCATTTTGAATATTTTTATATATTAATATTTCATTTAATTCTCTTTGACTTTCATTTTCATTATTATAGAATTCAATATATTCATTTAAAATAGAATTTATTTTATTTTCATTTTCTTTAAAAGATTGAATAAATGTATTTAATTGAATTATATATTTCTTTGAAGATGATAAATTTTGGCTTTTTCTATTTATATATGATGTAATTTGATTTATTAAATTTATTACTTGTTCTTTATTTAATTTTGAAATTATTTCTAATTCCTTTTTATTATTATTATAAATATACTGATTTATAAAAAGAAAATTTTTTGATTTATTATATAAATTTTCAAATAAATTATTTAAAACATTATTTGATGCTGAAGTTAAAATTATATTATTTTTTATTGAATAATTGTCAATTGAATTCATTGTCTTATCTATAATATTATATTCATTCTTTAAAATATTTTCATAATTTAAATCATTAATTTCAATAACTTTATCATTATTATTAAAAGTATAAAAACTTTCACAACTATTAATAATATTATAATTCCTAATAAATTTATTTTGATAATTACTTATAATTTTTTTATTCAAAAATAAATTCATTAAATTAAATAAATTTTCTTTTTTTTTCTTATAATAATAACTTTCCCACATTTTAATTATTTTAATTTTAATAAAATTCTTAACAAAACAAATATTCCTTAATTTATCTAATTTTTCTCTTAAAATCATATTTTCTTCTTCTTTCTTAAGTAAACTTTTTCTCTTAAATCTTGCACCTAATTTATTAAAACTCATACTATTATATTTAACAGTAGTATTATAAACTTTTCCTCCCCCAACTGAATTTTTTAAAATAGAATTATTATTCCCAAAATACAATTTTTTTCCACTCTTTCCAAGACTATTAAAAGTTATATTAATTGAAGAATCTTTACTATTAACATTCATACTATAAGTAGAAGTATTGCTAACATTTTTATTTCTTGAAGAAGATTTTGAAATTGAAATTTTAGTAAAAGAATTTAAATTATTCAAAGAAGCATTATGATTATAATAATTCTTATATGAATTTTTATAAGATTTATAAGTAGCAGATGAATTATTATAAGAAGCATATAAGCCATTAGTAAATAAATTAGTATGTATTTTATTTCTACTTATTGGTCTTATTTGTTTCATTGTATGATGTTGCACACTATTTGAATAATGATTTGTATTTTTTGGTATTAAATTTAATGTAATTGTATTTTTATTTCTTGTACTAATTGGTTTTATTAAACAAGGTTTAGAATGAATTTTTGATGATGATGATGGTAAATGTGTATTATTTGTTCTATGAGTTTTACTTTTTGTTACGTTTAGAAATGTATTTGCATTATAATTTGATGAATTAAAATTTCTTGGTAATTTATCAAAATTTAATGTTTTAATCATTATTTTTTTGTTTGAATTTGAACGACTTGAACTACTTAAATTTTCATTGAATTTTTTCATTTTTTTATTTAAATTCATCTTGTTTATTTAATTTTTTTTTATTGAATAATTATATTAAATAAATAGAATTAAAATAAAAATTAATTTAAATTAAGAAATAAATATAAAATAAAATTTAAAATTTCTTTTTTAAATAAATATAATATAAAATGATAATAATGTTACTTATATTAAAAATAAATTATAAAACAAAATATAATATAAAAATTATAATAGTTAAATATAATATAATTTCTATTTTCCTAAAATTATATTCTTTCAATAAAATAATAAAAAGTCAACATTATATCTTTTATATTTAATAATTGAATTTAGATTTACAAATATGATTTTTTATTATCAACAAAATTAAAAAATTAAAAATTTGTTATATAAAAAAATTCATAAAAAAAAAACTTTTATCATAAAAAAAAACTTATAAAAAACATTAAAAAATCATTAATTAATAATAGAATTTCCAAAATTAAAAAATAATCAAAAATTTTAAACATTAACTTCTAAATCATAATGTTTAAGTTGAGTCAAAAAATTATCATTAGGTTCAGCATGTCTAAACCTTTCTTTAACCTTATCATAAGCATCAGCAAATTTTAATCCTTTTCTCCCAATTAAATAAGCAAGAACAAAAACAAAACATCTACTTTGTCCATTTTCACTATGAATTAAAATTTTTCCTCCAGAAGAAACAGCATCATCAATAAATCTATTAGTAATTTTAAAAAACTTTATAGCATTTTCAGTATTATTATCATTAATATATATATCATAATATTGAAAATATTTAATTCTTTTTCTATAAGTAATACAAGAAACATTTAAAATATAATTTATTTTTAAAAATAATAACTCCTTTGTTTTATAAGCACATTCAATAGGACCACAATAAATATTATCAATAATTTCAATAGGATGAATTTTTTCTAACATAATAGAACAAGGAAATTTACAACCACAATAATTTAAATGAGGAAATCTTCCACAATAAATTTTATCTTCTTCTCCATTATAAGCTTTTTTTTTTTCTTCTAAAGTTAAATATTGATTCCCTTTCATTAAATCATATTCATTTCCATATTCACAATATTTATAACGATATTCATCTAATGATGATATGTAAAGTTCTTCATTTATGTATAAATGATTTATTCTTATATTTTCTTCTTTTGATTCTATTTGATTATTGTTTGTTTTACGAGATTGATAATTTGTTAATGAACCTGTCATTTGAGGTCCGCAAAATGGTTCTGTGAAATTTGTGTTGTTACGTATTTTTTGCTCCATTGTTGAACTTCCTCTAAGAATTGTACCTGCTTCTGATATTCCTAAGGAATTCATATCCATTTTTTTTCTTTTTAACTGTTATTTTTTAAATTTTTATTTTTATTTTTTTTTATTTTTTATCATTTAATATAAATTGGATTTTTTTTCTTGTTAGATAGGAGTATTCAATATTTTTAATTGATCATTTATCAAATTTTGAATTTTTTAATTTAATAAGTGATATTCTTTTAACTGATATGGAATTTTCAAAAGTCTCATTAAAATTAAAATAATTTTAATATTTATATGCTTTTCAAGAAACAAAATATATTTTTTGAAAATATTTAAAAGGTTATGATATTGTATATTTTGATTTTTTTGATTAATATAAACTTCAATAAAAATATCTTAATAAAATTATTTACTTTATTATAAGGTAAATTTTTAAAAATCTTTTTTTGATTTTAAATTTATCTCCAATTTATGTATTTGTAAAGTATAAATATTTATTTTAATCTACTTTAAATTCTGTTTGAAAAATTATATAATTCATTTTTTTCTCAAAAGCTTTTTTATAAAAAAAGGATTTAATTTATATTAATTGATGATAATTAATGTTTTAAATTGTTTTTTTTCATATTCTATTTTTTTTACAATTTAATGCATTTTATTTTTATTTTTGGAATTGTATTTTTTTAAATTTTCATTAATTATTATTTGAAATTTTATTTTTTTTT